>CABHPH010112832.1:0-13691 GCA_902168325.1 Peromyscus nudipes
CAAGCTAAAATCTGCTCCTCTGTGAGGCTTGAAAAGAGCCTTTCATTCTGAGTTTTCCAAGAGCACTGTTAAATCACATGTTATGTTCTATATTCCCGCAGGACATTGTTCTATTCTCATAAGATATTGTAGTTTTCTTTTATGGTACTTACATTTGCTTAATTCTTTGATTAATGTCTACTTGTAAGTTTCATGAGGACAGAGCTCTTTTGTTTTTTTCTAGCATAGCTAAATGCATAGTGCATTTTGCATGTTGACTATTGGATCTGTGTTAAGTCTTCAACCTGGAACAAGGACTAGCGCTTGGGGAAGAGTGCAGTTAAAGGCACCCCATGACCAGTCCTGGAGAAGTTGCATGCAGTCCACCATTCAGTTATTGCACTCTTTGCTTCTTTCCCATGTGGATTAGCTTGCCAGAGGAGAGAAGTCTGATATGACACACCCAGTGTTACTCTGAGATCTAATAATCTGGGGATTCAAAGATTTCTGTTGATCTGGTATCACGGATGGTGTTGAATATTGCAAAAATTGAGAGACAGAAGCCGAACTGAGGATGCTGATTACTAAAGTGAGTTGTCCGTGAGAGTGAACAGAACTTTTAAAAAGTATTGTGAGTAGGAGGCAAGAGAGAGGTGTTCCTTTTCTTTTTATGTAACACCTGGACATAAAAAAAATGATGGAAATTCTACTCAGTGTTCAAAGTTTGAAGACAGGAAGGAGGGAGGAATTTATGATGTGAGGTTTCTGAGAAGTTTGGGGAGTGAGGTCCAGAGAGGGTACAAGATTGCCTTTGGAGAGGAAAACCCCACTTGTATCAGGACCTAGAGTGGAAAAGGGGGAGGATGGGGAGTTGATAGATGAGCTGTCAGGGTTTGAAGAAGTCTCCATTTACATGGCATTTTCTTAGCAAATCAAGTCATAAGGAAAGTGGGGAAGGATAAGGATTAAATACTGGGAGAAGACATTTGGGATGCTGATTTTAGAGTGGAAGAAATATGTATGGGGACAAATGCTGGGTCACCTACAGGGGCCAGCTAAACTTTCCTGCTGCCCTTTGTGATGGTACTCGTCTTGTTCTGAGGGAACCACAGCGACAGTGTGGTTCTTGCCACATGGCATTCAGCTGCTTGGGAGCAGACACTGAGACTATGCCTCGCCTCCCTCCCGGTTAGTTCCACTCCCAGCGTGGACGCTATGATGACATGGGGGGAATTTAAAGTTTTGGCAGTAGAGGGGCTGAGATGCGGGGACACGGAACTATCTGGAGGGGATGGGCTGAAAATAAGGAACTCCTAGTGGACAAAGAGGATGCAGAGAAGAGTGAACAAATTCCCAGAGCGGTTATAGCAAATAGTAAGCACGCAAGCTGTAAAGATAGGAGGTGAGGTCAGAAAATTGGATGTGTGAATTGGTGGTTGTGAGAGAGCAACTGGCTTCAGTAATGGCAGTCCAGGCTCGACTGTGAGTAGCAGTCAGAAGGGAGAGAAAGTTGCTGAAGGGAATGAGATCCAAGTCTGAGAGACCAGGGCTTCTGGTCAGCTGCTTGTGTTAGACACCCAAAAGAATGGCAGACATTTACGAACTGAAGGCAAATGTGATTCAGGTGTCTGCATCTGCAGAAGCTGATGGGGAGATAAATGTATTCAGGCGGGAGGTTAGGTAGAAGAGCTGAAGAAGCACAGCCCTAAAGAACTAGGGATGCTCTTTTTATTTATTTATTTTCAAGGGAATTAGGGAGTAATTGGAAGCAGCAATGGGGAGTCAGATATGTGAAAAAGAACACCCAGCTGTATACTGAAGGCTAGAGCTAAGCATCCTATATCCGTTGTTGGAGCTCAGAACAGAGCAAAGCTAGTGTGGTCGCCACGGTGACCAATGCCAAGTCTCCGGCCTCATTAATCCTGTGTCACAAACTAAACACTTAGCAATAGCTTCTGAATAAATGCAACAAGGCTCTGCATACTGAAAAGGGCGCATTCATGTTAAGCAGGGGAAAAAGGTTTTCAATTTCATTCATTAAACTTGAGTAAATAATTTAATATCTTTGTGTGCCAGTCCTCCAAGCTAATGAATAAGGATAAATGCTTAATGGAAAAAGCTTGCTTAATAAAGTTAACAGCATCGGCTCCACACATAAAAGAAATTGATGTTGCCAGTATATATGCACACGAAGGGGAAAATGGAAAGGAAAATAATGTATATTAAGCATGTGTAGCATGGTTATGTCAGGTGCTTTAGAACAAAATGTCTCATTTAATCCTTCAACAAGTGTGTATAGTGCACATTATTTTCCTCATCTTATAGATGAGAAATCAGAAACTCAGAGACGTTAAAGAAGATTCACCCAGCCTGTCTCACCTGAGCAGACTCAGTGCTGTTTGCATTGAGTCCATGCTGGTGCTACTGTGTCTTGCTGCAAACTGCATGCTGCTCCCCCTTTGGAGACAGTGGACTGATTCAAGATTCGACAAAAACTTTGTGCTCTCTTGACATGACTTGAGAAGTCTGACTGTTATATCAGAGTCCCACTAGCTTGAAAAGCATCAACCACCGTGGGGTGTTGAGGTGTTCTGGAAGGCTTTTCTTGAGTTTGAGGAGAAAGCTGGGTATAGCAAGTGTGCTTAATTAAAAGACATGAAAAACACTTGATGCTTCTATAACTCCCCCAAAGCAATCATTTGTCCCCACTTTATCATTTCCTAGCACACCGAATATACAGTTTTATAAGCAGATTCACCTAAGGGAGAACAATTTCGTCCTTTTGAATAGTATAGTGACTTCATTTGGGTTGTCTGATTTTCTGTAACAATTTAAGTAAGTGGAGGTAAATGATTGAAGAAGTTATATTAAAAATCCATTCATTCATTTTCCTTAAAATTAAACTCTGTAATTAAAAGCACCACTTTGATCAATGTCCACATTTCTGCCGCCAGCAAGAAGGAATTGCAAGATATTAAATAACAGAAAACAGCTGGTGCAAGGCAAAGCTCTGGCCTCCAGCAAGGAGGTGATGCAATGCACTAAGATGCAGAAACAGCCTGCTGCAATGCAGAGCTCCGGCCTCTGAACTCACCTGTGACTCAGCTGATTGTTTTAAAGTTTAATTCTTTAAAAATCCAGTCACTAGCCAGGCGGTGGTAGCGCACACCTTTAATCCCAGCACTCGGGAGGCAGAGCCAGGCAGATCTCTGTGAGTTTGAGGCCTGCCTGGACTACCAAGTAAGTTCCAGGAAAGGCGCAAAGCTACACAGGGAAACCCTGTCTCGAAAAACCAAAAAAAAAAAAAAAAAAAAAAAAAAAAATCCAATCACTAATTATTCTGTCTTTACCTATAAAACTATTCCAGTGTATATCCTCGAACACAAATTGGGAGGTGCTGTCCACAGCAGTCTCCAGCATTTTCAGAGGTCCTGTGAGGAGTCCTCCCACAGAGTCCTCCCCCCAAGAGACCACTTTCTCTCTCCACCTGGCTCTCTTGATTTGAAGTTCCCCCTTCAAAAGCCACATGCAGTTCCCTTTCTAAGTTTTCTGCCTGGGTTTGCTATCTTCGTCTTATAGTCAGCAACTTCTAAAACCGGAAATTAAGATGACATTTTCTTGGGCCCTGAACTACTTTATTTTTTTCCCATCAACACTTCTATAATTTTTTTCTTGCTTAAAGGATCCTTGATCTCACTATCCTGTGAACATTTTAAACACCATTTAGCAGAAAGATATCAGATATGGAAACAGCAAGGCGGTGTTTTCTTTGTAATCTTTGCAAGTAATGGCTTACAGAAGATAATCTAAACAATTCCACCAGGGGCTCAAGGGCTCAGATTTGGAGGTAATGGTTGAATCAACAAGATCCCGAGGCTTTCTTCTCAGCTTTCTATTAATCTAAGTGGGAAAACTCACAAACAGGGAAAATAGTGGATGCATCAGGCACATGCCAGCTTCTAATATATTTCTATTCATTGGAAAGCCTGTGGGAATGGAAGGAGAGCAGAAACTCACCTTTCCAGAGACAAAACAGTTCCCCAGCAATGAGAGGAGACGCTAGCCAACGCCACCCCACCGAAAAACACCCTGAATACAGCATCCCTGGCCTTTGTTCACCGTGGCTTTAGGAGTTCGGTAGCCCTCCAAACCTATCTCCAATTAAAGGGCCAGACTCTGCTAAGAAGTGGCATGGGGGAAGTGGGAGGCAAATTTGCTCTCTAGAGGCAAGGTTGAATTAACCTAGGTGAATTAGGGAGAGCCTTGCGAAAAGACCACTGGACTTCATAATAATTGTAAGAAGTTTAGCTTTGTTGGCACATACCTGCAATGCCAGCTCTTGGGGAGATTGAAACATGAGGATGGTGAGTTCTAGGCCAGCCTGGGCTACAGAGCTCAGCTTTGTCTTTAAAAAAGTTATCATATATGGTGCCTTGTTGCACATCTGGAATTTTATCCATGCTCTCCTTATCCTTCACAACTATCTCATGAGGTTAGCTGTATTGTCTCCATTTACAGAATTAAAACCTAGCTTAACTGGTAAAACCCAATTGTAGTAAATAGATTGACCTCAGTGCAGAGTACCTGTGCTGCCCAGTAGGTGGTGCTGTCTTACCTTTGCTATTGAGAGAGGCAGGTAAGGTATATCAGTCTTGGGACGGTCCTGGACTTTGCCATTGCCCTAGTCAGCGTCAGTTTGTCTCCATTATAACCTGACCATCAATCAGCGAACTCAAATTCTCTGGTACTTTTGACTAGGGAAAAGCACAGTTCTCTAGTACTTCCCTCCTTTGCTAACATTTCTGCTTGGATCAGGTTGGGCAGTGGGCATGTGGATATCTTTGTTGTGAAAACCTAAACTTAAAAGTAATTCCTAAGAATATAAGTGCTGCAGTAAGGTTTCTTGAGTTAAAATCTTGACTCTTATTCACTAGTTGCATAAAACAGGGCCTTGAATCTTAGCCCTCACCTATTAAATGGAGACACTGTTAGTAGGCCAAGTGACTCTAGAGTGTTGGAGGTAATGGTTAAACTAAAGAAGACCCTGAGGCCCCCATACCTGTACAAGATCATGCATCATACCTGGATTTTCACCTCTATGTTGTATCTGTGTAGCATCTTTGCTTCTGTCCAGGAATCCATTCTCCAAAGTCCACTATTTTAAGTATCAATTTTAGTCCTGTTGTTAGGTGTGCTGTAGAAGAAGGTCCACTGATTAAATAACCCTGGGGAAGTTCTTGAAGAATACAGCTTCCCTCTGCATAAGACCTCTTGGATCTTGTGCATGCTAACGCTGAGCATACTTGTACAAAGCTGCACAGAAAAAGTTGCACACGTTTATTTAATCATAGAGTTCTTCTTAATATGCCACACAGCACTAATATGTCACAGAACAGAATTTGGGAAATGCTGGCTTAAAGTAATGATACCAGGCTTATAGCTAGAAGAAAAATTCATATCTAGTGCAGCAAGAGCATGAGGCTTGCTTTGTGTAAATCAGCCCCCCCACCCCCACCCCTGCTTCCCACCTGAGATAGGCTCGGGGAAGAGCAGCGGGCAGCAGAGTGGAAAGACAATCTGTCTTTCCTCAGAGTGCACTGATTCAGATGTGAATCTTATCCTCAAATCACTTTCATCCAGGGAAACAAGGGAGTAATGGGGGCAGGGAGAAAGACAAGATGGTGACGCTTTTTCACAGGTGGAAAATATATGTGTGAGTTTCAGATATGTGTAGGAAATGTTAGGGGAGAAGAAGTGGATCAGCTGGGGGAAGAGGGAAAGGACATGATCATGGGGGACATGAACAAGGGATAATGATGTCTAAGTATGTAAGTGTATTGTATATATGTAAGTATATACAAGTATACTTATATACAGGACCTACATATATGCATATATTTACATACTTAGACATCATTATCCCTTGTTCATATCCCCCATGATCATAAACATATATATGTGTGTGTGTATGTCATAATGAAACCCACTATTTTGTATCATAACTAAACAAGTCAACAGCTGAACAAACACCTCCACAGAAATATCTAGAATAGTATCCGATAAAATATTTAGGCATCGTGGCCAAATAAAATAAAATTAACTACCGCGTCTGCTGAAATAGGTGTCTAATCTCAGGCCTATAGAATTATAAGATAATGCATTTGTGCCATTACACGCCACTTCGTTTGTGACCGTCTACTCCGGAAGTGACAGAAAGCTAACAGCTACCTTCTGTCCTTCTATCTGCCTAAGCTTCCCCTCCAGTCATTTCTTGGTTATCAGTCTCAGTTTTCCCCGTCATAGAGAGCCCTGGGCCTAACAGATGCAAACCCTCAAATTGTGTTAGCAGAAGGTATTTCTCCGAGGTCCTTTTCCTACCTGAGCCTGGTGTCACATGTCTGCAATCCCAGGTCCTCAGCAGGCCAGGACAGGAGAACTGCAAATCCAAGATCACTTTGGTCAACAATGTGAGTGAGTTTAAGTTCCGTTTGGGCAACACAGTGAAACCTTGTCTCAAAACAAAAAGTAAAAAAAGGCTGGATGCAGCTCAGTTATAGAGTGCTTGCTAGCATGATGCCCTAGGTTCAGCTCCAGTAACACACACACGTGCGCACACACACACACACACACACACACACACACATACACGTGCGCGCGGCGGGGCACTGGGAGGGAGAGAGAGAGAAAGAGAGAGCAAAACTGATCACAAAGTAAGCAGAACTGTGCCCCTAGGTAAAGGAAGAAGTCTGTATTCTTTTGGTCTTTCAGATTCATAGCTGTTTTTAAAACTCCCTCAGGACTAGAGACCTGGGCTCCACTTAAGCAGATTTTCAGTGAGGCCATGGCTGTAAAAAGACTCCAAACACTGCTTCTGGATGGACAGACCCCTTGCTCATTGTCAAGGACACTGGCTCCACCAGAGACAGAATTTTCCATCCAAGATTTGATTTTTATTGCTGCCTCTGAGTAGGGAACCCATGGCTACTCAACTGACTCCTTCTCGTGTGATGCTTTCGGCCATATCAGTGCCCTTTCTTGTTGGCTTCATGCCACACCAGGATCGCATCCTGTATCGGTGCAGACATGGCCACTCAACGCCGGACTGGGCCAGGCCTCCTCTTACTCTGAGGCAAACTGAGCAGAATTGTAAAGAAAGAAGTCTGTATTCTTCTTTTTTTTTTTTTTCAAATTCATAGCTATTAAAAAAACAACAACACCGCTTCCTTTGGATTAGCCTCTTTTTCAGTTGAATGACAATAATAGCATCATTTTCTGCAGAAAAACATCATTTCAACAATTTCAAGTATGGATATGGTCTCACTTCATGTGCCCAACAAGATTACTCCAAGATTGTATAATAATGGTCCCTTTTCCCTGAGTCTGAGCTATTTACTCTCATCCATGGTTACTTTGCTAAATTTTAATAAGTGGTTTTTGGAATTAAAAAGATAAAAGAAAATGAAGTAAACGTGAGATGGCTGAGCTCAGGCGATACCTGTGTCTTGTTTTCTAGGCGTTCATCTAGAAAGATATCTTTTCTTTCAGGTTCAGTAACTTTAAAATAAACAAAATGATAAATAAACATGGGCTGTTTGAAAAACATCTGCCTCCCAGGGGACGAGAGCAATATTGTGAGGAGCTGGCTGATAAGCCTTGATATGAAAAAGATTTGCTTCAGGAGACGCAGGGAGCTAGTTTGTTATCTCTGCTGCCGTTTTCAGCATGGCTGAAGAAAGCGAACTGCGATCATTCTGCGGTAGGAAGGCTTCTCTGAGAACAGGCAACTGTGACGGAGTCCACTACAAGCCCAGAGCTGAGCTGGTTTGAGGTGGTTTGAGCTGGTTTGCGACTCCTTTGCTGACCTGTGTTCAGCACTGTGGACTGCATCTCTTTCTCTTCCCTGCAGTGAAGTGCTGGTGTGTCTGAATTCAAATATGGCTGTGCCCACCCAGTCCCATGACTTCCATACTATCCAATGGTGTTTACTTGAGATTTCTGCCCCTCTTCCCGGGCATCCAGAACCCTCTACCCCACTCTCTCAATATTATTTAATAAGAATGCCAAACTTCACACACTGAGAAGAAAACTGTCCCTGCCCATTTCAGTAAATGACAGTCCTGTTCTTGCAGTAGCTCCAAGGGAAAACTCAGCAGGCATCTTTGTCTCCTTGTGTTCACTGTGTGTCTTACATCCCACAGTGGCCCCTGTCATTTCCTCCAAAATCTTTCCAGCTGGGACCACTTCAGGTTACCACCTCCATGGTCAACCAACAGTGTTTGCTCCTGAATACCATACTAGACCTCCAGTAATGTCTTTGTTCTCATGCTTTCTGTAAGGGTCCTAGATAAGTCCCACAAAAGACCACCATCCACGTATGCAGTCAGCAAGAGTGTTCATTATCCAGCATGCTGGGGCCAACCATCCTACACAAAGGCAAAATGGTGAAGACCCAGAGAGGGACGTGTGGGCTCTTTTTAAGCACAGCTGTGAGGAGGTCCTAAGGCAGTTAGGTCATTTTTGGATATGATTGACTTAAGCAAGTGGCAATCATATTAGTACGTTCTAATTGGCCAGGGTTAGTAAGGGGCTGGTCATGGTTACAGGTTCTCATTTTGGGGCAGGCCTGAACAAGTCCTAGGCTTTGTCCTTATTTGGTTATCACCTTGAGTTGTTTATGGCTCATCCCATCAGGCCTCCTTGTCCTTGCCATCAGGGGTGTCCTTTGTTTGTAGTTCTTCCTCAGCAACTGCTTGCTCAGTTCCAAAAAGCAGGGACCAAGCCCTAGTTCTTAACTGAGTTATTAGGGTAGGCTGTTATGCCTGGCTCTCTCACTTTCTTCCACCCAGCCAACCACAGTGGCAAAAGTGGAGGTGATGGTTATCTCCATAGTGCAGTGAAAAGTTCACATGGGGATTTCCAGTTTACTTCTCCCTGAGAAATGGCCATGGATCACTTGGTTAAGGAGACTCCATATCATGATGAAGAAGCCACAGAACTGATTAGACTCGACTTCCTGAGAGAGCAAACAGAGGACATTTGATTCTCCAGGGGGAAGTGAGTGAAGAACTTCTGTTGCTTTATGCCTCAGACATTTGAATGGTGTTACTGAGCACTCTAAACCTATCCTATGGGAAAATTATCATATGTTGGCAATCAAAGAAAAGTTGAATGACTTAGCGAAGGTCACCTGGAAAACTTGAACCAGTGACTCAAAGTGAACCTAACCGTGTGAGCATGGGTAAGCATCTCTCAGAGGATCCATCGCAGACAAGTTCACTTGGGTCTTTGATAATGTCAATGCAATTATCCCCAGAAGAATCTACAATTGTGACTGTGATTATGTTGAAAGGACTACCCACAACAGCTTGCAGAATGGTATCAGGATAGAGAGAAAAGAAAGAAAGAGCCAGAGACCTCTGTCTTCCATGAAAATAGAGGAGTCACTGGAGTTGGTGAGATTACCCATAAGAAAGGACAAAAAACAAACAAACAAAAAAAAACCCCAAAACCTCACTGTGGTTTCAAAAACAGCCTACAGAGATTGAGGAAGTGATGGTTCCTGCTGACACAGAAGAAAACAGTTCTCAGATTCACGCCATAGAGAGTGAAAGTTCTAGAGTAAGGGGACCGTGAGGACAATGGTCTTCCATTTGAGATTTCGTTTAAGACAAGACTATGGAAGATACATAGAAATATCTTTGCTTTAGGTTGTAGACAGAAAGGACAAAATTGAAAGAAGAACAAAGCAGCCAACGGAAAATATGCTTTGATGATAGTTAATAGCAAACTTGACACTGTACAAATCCTTGACAAAGAAGCAGACCTGAGAAACAGTAACAGAACTCATGGAAAATGAAAAGCTCTGAACAGGAGAAAAATGAGGTCTAACCTTTGAATAATAGATGTCTTGAAAATAATACTAGTGTTAATAAGTGAGACACAGTAGGTAAAACTCTTGGGGAATGCTCCAGAATAGATTTTATTAACATATTTGTAAAGGAGCCCTGACCAAACGTGCTGTGTTTTACCTGCATACAAATCTGCTCCACCCTTCAAACCGAGGCAGGCATAGTTCAAGCCAGTGAGACTAAGTGGAAAGGAACCAAAAAAACCCCCTGAAGCAGCCAGCTGAATGAGAACGGAACTTCTCTGTGAAGTTAGTAAACTCAGTCAGTTTCTTCCTAAGATCTTCACTATCCATCTGTTTTAATATTTCCTTTGCATTCTCATGGGTGCCACGGGTCACTGTTACCCACAAGGCGTGAATGTTTCATCCTAGTGACCTTTTCTAAGAAAAGTGTAGTTTCCCATGATGATGTGAAAAAGGAGGTCAGGATGAATTGCTGTGTTTTCATTTGTATCCTTGAGGATTGTGACTAAAAAATGGGGAGAAGGGATTTCTTGTCAATGATGGTGTCTTGATAAATGAATAGGTAGCATTTTAGCTAGAGTTTAGATTGCTGTGGTAAAATACCAAGACCAAAAGCAACTTGAGGAGGAAAGTGTTTATTTCAGCTTACGAATCTCAGGTCTCACTCCGCTGCTGAGGGAAGTCAGGACAGGAACTCAAGACAGGAACCTGGAGGCAGGAGCTGATGCAGAGGCCACAGAGGAGTGCAGCTCACTGACCTTGAACTCACTCTATTTAATGAAACTAAAGCTAGGTATACTCAATAGTGCAGCTGCTCCATTCATAGACATAGAAGCCAGAGAAACTCCTGCACATGAGCACCACTGGCATGCGAGAATATGCTAGAATTCCCCAAACAGTAGGGTTTGGAATAGCCTGAAATGGGAAATGTCTCTCATTAGTAGCAAGGACAGACTGTGGATAACTTATGCTGAGAGACAGAACCAGCAAAAAGAACAGAGTAGCAAACATCACAACAGAATGTTGAGTGAAGGGAGCAAAACAGAACAATATGTTCATATGGTTCTTGTGTTCAAACTTAGAAAGAAACCAAACCATCTGCTTTAGAGTTCTACACACAAGTTGTAAGACTAAAAAGAAGTGCAAAGATTTTCCTATGCGAATAGGTTTGTGAAGCAGCCATAGTCACCTCTAAGCTGGATGGAGTTGTCATCGGGCAGAGAGTAGAGGGCAGGGAGCTCCTTTACATCAAGAACTGTTTTCACACCAGAGCATGGTGGTGCATGCCTTTAATCCCAGCACTCAGGAGGCAGAGGTATGTTGGTCTCTGTGAGTTAGAGGAGAGACCAGTCTGAACTATATTAGTGAGCTCTTGTCTCAGAGAGGGAGGGCGTGTTTGCTTTCTTTAACTGGGTATGACTACAATAATGTTGAAGCTGTGCAATTAAATTTGTGTGTATCAAGATGCATCCATTACATTATAAGCTTGAGTTGCATCCCTCATGTAGAAACCCCAGTCTCTAACACTTCAGCCTGTGACTGTGCTTGGAATCAGTTCCTGAAGATACCATTGCTGGGATAACAAGCCATTATGAGCCCATTACAGTATGTGAGGCATTCTTCTTTATGAAGAAACAGACATCGCCACATGGACACAGACGTCAAGACTGACATGATACTTCTACAAGCAATGGGCCACCAAGGCTCACCAGCCGTTACCAGAAGCTGAGATGGGTTTTCTTTCTGAGCCCCCAGAGAGAACTGGCCCTGCAGACACCTTGATGTCAGACTAGTCTACATTTCTGCAGGGAGATTCACTTCTCTTATTTTAAGTTTTATCATGGAAGCTGTTGACAACTAATATATTGTACCTTCCTGTGAAAAAGTAATTGTAAAAGTTCCCCCAATGTCACACCTCTGAGCTCTAATTTCTTGGAGAAATCAAAAGAATCTAAAATAAAAAAGCATTATAATTTTTTTTGTAAAGTTCTTGCCAGAGACACAATTCAAGTATAAAAATGAAAAGTTCCAGCTCAGAAAAGGTGACTGTGCCATGAATTCAGTTATCCCAAGAGGTCAAGGATCGAGAGTAAACGTCCAAGTCCATTAAAAGACAAAGGCAGCAGTTCACTCTCAGTTGGCCTGTAAAAATTTCATCCTGAGTCTTTGATTTCTTTTCTTACTGGAATTTCTCCAGCAGTTGAAGTGACCCTGCACATGGCTTCCTGGAAGACATTTGTATTTATTCCATTTCACTCAAAAGCAGGTACTCTTCTGGAAAGAAGACCTCACCCAGAACCCTTCCAGGTCAGAATACTGAGGACCACGGTGAAGATGGCTTTGATTACAGTTCCACCTTCTGCAAGTGAGAAGAGCCCAGTGTCTGCCCAACCATATGCTTGGAGAAACCTCACTGGAGAGATGATTCCTTACCTAGACATTGAGCAGGCTTGTGGGAGAATTCCCTTCTTAAATATATTCTGAATAATCAGGGGATGCTGTAAATAAAGCCAAGAAGGAGCTATCCATATGGGAAAACCGTATTTAAATTTATAAAATGCAATCGCATTTCTGCTACATCGGGTTTTCATACAGCAAACAATATAAAATTTCCTGCAGAAAATAATAATGAGGGAGAATAGAATTGTAATGAGGGATTTTATTTCAAGCCAGCCTGTCTGCTTGCAAATTTCTGCTTGCAAGCTCACTAGTTTGGTATACTTTGTGCAAAATGTTAACCCAAGGATGACTTTCTTCAACTGTAAAATCAGGGTAGAAAACTGCATCTACCGCAGGGTGCTGGAAAGAGTCCATGAGGCAGTGTGTGAAATGCATTTAGGTTGCAATGCTGTACTTGGTTCAATTCCAAATTAATATTAGATATAGCAATAACATTAACACTAACACCACCACCACCAATGATAATAATAATAATAATAATAATAATAATAATAATAATAATAACAATCTCTTCAGACATATTTAAAGTACCTATGAAAATTTCCAGTAGAATTATTTATGACACTGGCCTTTAGGGGTTATTTGGTCTACCCCTTCAAATTAGGCAAAGAAGGAAATTTCTAGTTTCTCAGGTTAATCATTCTAAATACTTAACATTTCTTATCAGAAAAACAAAATTCAAACTGGTTTCCTAGTCTACTAAGTAGGTAGGTTGCATGAAATCATTTCTAAGGTGCCGTCCAAGCATGAACAATTGTCTATGAAATGTTTTTGTCAATTACTGTCCATGTTTTTTTTCTTTTGTATGCTAACTTTAACACTTCTCAATGCAAACTATGACCTTTAGATTGTTTTGGTGCTAAAGATTGTGTGTGTGTGTGTGTGTGTGTGTGTGCACTTGTATACATTTGCCCATGTGTGTGCATGTTTGTGTTCATTATATTCCAAAGATATAGCTTCCATGATGCTGTGATTTCAGCCTAACTACTGGGAATCTTTCATGTCACCATAGTCTATTTGCATCAAACTTGAGATCCACCTGCTTTGAAAGACAAGAAAGATGCTGTTTTATAAAACACTTAAAACAATTTTTAAGGACTGCAGAGATGGTTTGGTGGTTAAGAACACTTGTTGCCTTTGCAGAGGACATCGTTTCAGCACCCAGAATTCACAGCACCCAGAAAATCACATATAACTCCAGTTCAAGAGGCTTCTGCATGCATATGGTGCACATAGAGACAAGTGAAGCACACATATACACATAAGTAAAAATTTAAATTAAAAACCCCACACATTTTAAAGTATGTGGCATGACCTACAGTTTTTTTTTTAAAAAAAGTCTTCATTTTTATATTTAAAATTTTACTTATTTGTCTTATTA
>CABHPH010112840.1:0-14903 GCA_902168325.1 Peromyscus nudipes
AATATTTTGGGGAACACAATACCCCCACACTCACTGCTCTTGTAGAGGACCTGAGTTTGGGCTCCTCGATGTTGGGTACCTCACAGTAACTCTAGATCCAGGAACTACAATGTCTTCTGTCCTCTTGTACATTTGCACTCATGAGCACCCCCACCCAATACACACTCTTAAAATATTTTAAAAATTGCTAGAGGGCCTGGATTTGTAATTACAGTACTTGGGAGGTTGAAGCAGGAGAATCTTCAATTCTAGGCCAGCTTGGGCAACATAGGAAGACCCTATCACAGAAATAAGAAAAAACCAGTTTAGTATTTTGGGAGACAGGGTCTCTGGCATTGCCTAGGCTGGCTGAAAAATTATGATCCTCATGTTTCTGACTCCTAAGTTCTGGGATTTCAGATATGCACTCCCACACCAGGCAAGGTCAGTTCTTGAAGATAGGCATTGTTATTGTTATTACTATTATTTGTGTGTGTATGTGTGTATGTGTGTGTGTGTGTGTGTGTGTGTGTGTAATATATGGGTGCAGGGAACTGAACTCTGGTCCTTTGGAAGAAAAGCAAGCACTCCTAACCACTGAGCTATCTTTCCAATCCCTCTTTTCACTATTATAATGAAACAAGATAGTAAAGTTAGAAACATTGGTGACTTGCTCAAGTTCAAAGAGATAGCAAGTCTAACATATTCTTACCATGTTCAACTGACTTGAAACCTGTGAGGACCACTCTTCAAGGGTTAATTAAGCTGGTGCCCCAGGTGGTAAGAGGGAGATCATGCCTAATGCACAAAGCTCTTTAAAGAAAAACAGTAAGGTCCCAAACACCATTTCCTCTCCAGACACCTTTTCGATCTAATAATCTAAGAAATTATTTTTTTCAAGGAAGAGAGGCTTCAGACTCAGAATTAGACTCTCATGGTGAGATTTGGCAATAAGAAGCAGAAAACCTGAGAAGTCATGTGAATGAGACAGAGATCAGCAGTCAAGGATTATAAAGGCAACTAATTCCCTCTTTGTCAGGAATTGGGATTCCTACTCCTTGATCTGGCACTCAGTCTAGATGACAGCCTAAGCTGCTGCACTTCCAGCCATCACATTTACCTTCTTGCCATCAGAAAGAGGGAAGTCTTCACCACTTTAGGGAGCACTTCCTATAAGTTAAATGCAATGACTCAGTTTATTCCCCTTTTACTTGAAGGCTTAATGAAAAAAAGGGAAAGAGGGGAAGCAATGATTTTATTCCATTCCTGTGTTTGAAGCCACTCATGACATCTATGGCTCACTGCCCATGACAGAGCCTCTGAGCTGGCAGCTTTGATCAGAAGATCAAGGAAGGCTTCATTTAAGGACAGGCTATAAAGTGAGACTTACCTGTGACCTGGGTCTTGGGCTGACGAGGACAGAAAGTTATTCTATGTATGCCTCATTGGAGAGGGGGAGTTTATTTCCCTCCCCAAAGTGTGTGTATAAGCTGTTGCACCTTGGATTGCATTGAAGCCCAGTAAAGAGGGAAGGTTGGTAAAGAATTACTGGTAGGAATTATTGGGGTACTGCCAAGGTGAGGGCAGGGGACTGTCACTGCAGGCTGATCAGATAGGGCTCAGGCCCTGGATGTGCCAATCTCTTGTTGCCCCATTAAGCAGGGGGAATAGGGCTGGCAAAAAGCTTAGGGAGCAGGTTCTATGATGCCCCATTAAGCTGGCAAGATCTGAAGCCCAGTTGTATGAGCCTACTGTGCATTGAAGTGCATGGAAGGAACAGCTGCCTTCAGGGGAAAAGGTCCCTAGCTCTGGACAGCTGTGGATATAACTCAGGTTACACCTGCTAGCTGGTGAAGCTCTGGGAGGGTGGTAGAATGGAACTAGGGTGCTCAAAAGAGGAATGGAAGAAGGGACCATGCCCTTTGGGTCCATGCAAATGTGTGTCTGCATCCAATAAACCACCAGCATCTGGAAGGCATGATAAGCAGCTCCTCCCCTCAACACATAGGGAACACACAGCCACACTAAGATACCCTACCCCAAGATGCTGGAGGAAGGCGGGATGCTCCCTGAGGTAGACCATGCCCCTTCATGTCTTCTCAGAGAGGAGGAAGGAGATCCCAAAGGTCTAGTTAGGTGAGTCCTCACCAGACATATCCCCACCACAAGAACCAGGGCCCCCTTGCCCAGGTCTCTGCCCTTATCAGAGAAAGCCTACAGAATAAACAAGGCAGGGCTGGCAGTGCAAAAAGCTGTCAGTGACCACAATGGGACACCAGAGACAGCTACTTGTTCAAGGAGGGGACATGGAGCAAGGTTTGCACCTGAAAAGAGTCCCTGTGTCTGTCTGAGGAAAACCTCCACAGGATGAGGCTGGTGCTTTTTCCCTGTTGTCCTGGGCAGGTGGCCCTGCAGGGTTTGTGGGGTGTCCCTGAAGAGGAGTCATTTGATTTCCTGGAATTTGGATTTTGAAGTGTGGTGATAGGGAAAGGGACTTTTCCTAAAAAAAAAAAAAAAAAAAAAAAAAATGGTGAAAGTCTAAGAACCACTGAGAGCTCACACTGAGTCTCAATTTCCTTAACACACACACACACACACACACACACGATGCTGATGTGGCCAGTGCCATTTTACTCATTTTATAGTAAGCATAGGCTCAGAGATGTGAAATAACTTTCTTGAAGGCAGAAGGTGCCACATGATGGATCCAGGTCCTTCATCTGTCCTGGAGTGATTTAGATACCTAGGAGGTAGTTTAGGCACACATTCCAAAGGAAGTCAGCCACACAGGCAATGAGTTCCAGGTGATGAGTAGGTGTGGACCATACTCAATAGGAGAGGAAGGCAGATGATTTATGCATATTCTAGTTGATGGTCTGGACCATTCAGAGTGGTTAGCAAGCTCAGCAGGAAGAAGCTCATAGAAGGCAGCAGTTGGACATAGTGTGGGATAGAAGCCTAGGAGGAAACAGAGGGCAGAGACCACATAGACCTGCCTGAATGATAGTTGGTAGCTTTGATTCCCTGTGGCTGGACATCAGGATCCTTACCAAGGGTCAGAGACAAGGAAATGGAGCGGGGCCCAGGTTTGCCTAGAAATAAATACTGAACACACAGCAAACTGGAGGTTTCAATGTCAACCTATTTAAAGATGGCAGCTCAGTGAAAACATAGGTGGTTGGGGATGTGGCACAGTAGGTAGAATGCTTACCTAGTGTGCATGAAGCCGGTTTGATTATAAACACTGCACAAACTGGGCATGGTGGTTTATGCGTACAGTCCCAGCACTTGAGAAGTGGAGGCAGGTGGATCAGCACTCAAGGACAGCCTGGGCTACATGAGACCCTGAATGGGAAGGAAGGAAGGAAGGAAGGAAGGAAGGAAGGAAGGAAGGAAGGAAGGGAAACAAAGAACTTTGCCATATATCTGACAGCTTTTAGGGGTCTCAGATGCATATTGCATTCTGTCTCCAGAGTTCGCTGGTCTCAGCAGTCTTCTGGTCAAGTGTGTTTCATTTGGTTTGGGTATTTCTGCTTACTGAGACCCACAAATCCTTCCTGGATGAGAAGTGATGGACATTGGAGATGTGCAAGAGAAGAACTGTCCTGAACTCTACTTGGAAACTGGGCACTGAGTGAGAACTTCAGCAGTGCATTAGTTGACAGAAGTTGCTATGATAGATAAAGCTTGGACCTCCATGGCCTCAGCTGCTTGTTTATGCCACAATGAGTGGCTATTTCTGCTGTGGATATCTGTATGCTGTGAATGTGTTGCTCTGATTGGTTAATCAATAAAGTGATGATTGGCCAGTAGCCAGGCAGGATGTATAGGCAGGACAAAGAAAGAGGAGAATTCTGGGAACAGGAGGGCTGAGTCAGGAGACACTGCCAGCCGCCTCCATGAGAAGCAAGATGTGAAGGTAGAACTGGGAAAAGGTACCAAGCCATGTGGCTAAACATAAATAAGAATTATAGGTTAATTTAAGTGTAAGAGCTAGTCAGTAATAAGCTTGAGCAAATGGCCATATAGTTCGTAAACAATATAAGCCTCTCTGTGTTTACTTGGGCCCGAGTGGCTGCGGGACTGGCGGGTGAGAGAGATTTGTCTTGACTACCGGCAGGCTGGAACACAGGAAAACTTTAGCTACATATTCCTGGTTTGTTAGGCTTCACCCATAGACTGGATCTTGTGGCTCTTCCCTTTTGTGAATCCTTGGAGTCTTTGGCAGTCAGCCTTAAGTGGACTGCTCTTATGGTAGTGTTCTCAACCTTCCTAATGCTTTGACCCTTTAAAACAGTTCCTCATGTTGTGGTTGTAAGTAAATTGGTTGCAACTCAGTGGGTTTGGCCTCAGGTTTCAGCACCAACAATCTAAGTAAATTGGTGGCAACAACTCTGGGGAAAAGTGTCCTGACTACCTGGGGAGTCAGGCAACATCTCAAGCTGCTTAGAACAACAGCTCTGCCCTGAAGGTGTCCCGGACACCTGGAGCTGTTTAAGCACAGCTCTGATGGCTGGAACTGCAAGGAGGCAGTTCAGCCCTGGAGGGCTAGGTATTCCCGGACACCTTGAGCTGCTCAGAAAAACAGAGGAAAGGAAATTTTTCTGACTTCTCAGGAAAGTCTGGCCTGGAACTGCTTCAGCAGAGAAGGGTATCCTGACTATTCGGGAAAGTCAGGTATACCTGGTATGATGGGAGATGGTCTCCTCACAGGATATTGCAATCCTGCTCCTCTCCTGGAGATCCGCTACAGCTGAGCTTTGCTCAGCCCCCACTTAAGGGGGCTTCCTAGCAGAGCTCTGCTTCTCCGACCTAAGATGTTGCTTCTTTTGTTTCATTCTGCAAAAGGGGAAACCCCTGCAGAAATGTAGCAATCTCTTCTGGCTCTGGAGAAAAGTGTTACTTTTTCAGCTCTCTCTTGCTCTGTTCTCTGAGGGACGCCTCAGCAAAGATCTTCTGTTCAGCTCTTCCTTGCTTTGCTCTTTCAGCTCTCCCTTGTTTTGTCCACTGAGGGATGTCTCAGCAAGGATCTTCTCTATGCCAGTGAAGGAAGATCTTCATACCCAAAACTCTTGAGAAAGAGATTTGGGAAGGAGTAGTCCAGGAGAGTAGCTGCCTCTACTAGGGTAGAGAGAACAGCCTTTTTTTTTCTTCTAACTGACCAGGCAAGATGGTTTACACAGGAATTCTTGGGGGTGGAGTCAACCAGGGGTTGACTTGGGGCCCAGGATTCTACTGTCCTGCTCTGTGATTGGTTGGTTTCACAAGTCAGTTGGCTAGGGACAGAGATGGCTCTGATCTGACTGAGCCAAACTGTGTTTCTTTCTGCCCTGATCTGAGTCATCTTTCCTTAGTTCTGGGCTCCAGGGTCAGGGTGGGTTTCTTTAGCCAGCCCCTTTTCCCTACATTGGTGACCCCCAACCAGAAAATTTTTTAGTTGCTGCTTCATAACTGTGATTTTGCTACAGTTATGAATCTTAATTAAGTATCTTTTCTAATGGTCTCAGGCAAACCCTGTGAAAGCACCTTGTTTGACCCCAAAGGGGTTGCGACCCACAGGCTGAGAGCTGCTGTCTTATGGGGAGACATTCTTGCCCAGGTGTAACAAAGATCTCTGCCACTCACAAGAAGCAGTCACTGAACTTCACTAAAATGCAAGCAGCTGATGTTTCCGGAAGCAACATACCTTGTCTGCAGACAGTTAAAACAGGCCAGATGTCATTCACTCCTGTAAACTCAACATGGCTTGATGAAAGTGTTCTAAAACTTGGGTAGGGAGCAGCTGGGTGACACTGTGAATGAACTACATACTATAGGACTGGGCACCTTACAATAAATGCTATGTTATATATGTTTCATCTATATTTTAAAAAACACAAGGGGACTGAGAAATGTAGTTCCTGGCTAGGAAGCTGCTGTTTGCTTCCTGATGCAAACCCCACACTCTAGAAGGGGCACATGTGTCTTTGGTGAGTAGTCAATGTTTGTGTTTACATTTATGCTGTTTCCTCATGTTCGAACATATATGTTCATTATTCATGCCCTGTGCATATGCACACAAGTTCTGTCTTGAAACAGAGAGAGGGGGGAAGGGAAGGTAATACAAGAAAAGGAAATACATGGATTACCAATAATGAATCTATTCATTAAGGGATTTATATGGGGTATCAACTCACTGATACGGGATATGGCCATTTCAGTGGCAGAGTCCCTGGAAGGCTAAAAACCGGTCTCATGCTGTTTCATGCTACCTGGCCTGGTCTTCACCATCCAAGAGCTTGTGAGAGAAGGGGACTGTGCATGTGCTCCTCAGTCCTCAAGTCTTAAGCTAGCCAAGAGGTCATAACCTAGGGGCTGGTACCCCAAGGTCATAGGTGGAATGAATACCCACTACAGGAAGGCAGAAGGGAAAAGGGAAGGGAGGAGAGGGAGAGAGGAGAGGAGTGGGGGAGAACAGGTATGTGCAGCTACACATGTATGTTGAGGCCCAAGGGTGATGTTAGTTGTCCTCTTCAGTCTCTACCTTAATGCTGAGGCCAGGTCTCTTCCTGAACCTGGAGCTCACTGACTAGCTAGGTTGGCTTGTCAGTAAGCCCTGGAGAGCCTCCTGTCTTCCTGGCACTGGGATTACAGGTGAATGACACTGTGCCCAGGTTTTCTGTGGGAGTTAGGGATCAGATTCAGGTCCTCAATCTTCTGAGCAAGCACTTTACCACCTCCCTATCTTCCTCATCTCCCTCTTGAAGTGAATGGGCAGTGCACTCCAGGCTGAGAGTGTGGCTTCTTTTTTAACGATGTAAACAAACATCCAGGTAAAGTTTGATACACAGAGGTTTAGCAGTATACAGAGGCCACTGGCCTGGATAGCTGAGATTTTGCTTGGCAGGTATGGAGTAGATGACTGGGAAATCCCTCCTTTAGAGCCACCTCTGATCCTGAGAAGGGCTCTCAGGTCCACTGTTCTTATGCCTCTGATGTCACTCTAGGAGATTTCTTCTTGCTAAGCATCTCTGGAGTCACATACAAAGTGAGTTTTGGAGAGTTTGCCCTAGTCAGAGGTACACAGCATTCATAAACTGGCTTCCTGCCTGTGCAGGTCCCACCACCCACCCAAGTTGTTTAATGCTTGAACAGTCAAAATCTTTGCTACTTTGAGATCATCAATTTCCTGACAATAAGATGCCCTAAAAAATGTCATTGGCTAAGCCAGGCATGGTGGTACATGCCTTTAATCCCAGCACTCAGGAAGCATTGGCAGGCAAGCTCTAAGTTTAAGGCCATCCAGGACAACAGTGAGACCCTATGTAAAAAAATAAAAAAGTAGCGCAGGCTTCTTACTAGACACAAAACAATATTTACTGCATAATTTTAGTTATATGATATTCATGAATAGACTGAAAGGGGTTTGGGAGGTGCTTAGGCACTACAGTGCTTATTGAATAAGTATGAAGACCTGAGATCCCCAAAACCCACATAAAATATCTAGGTGTTGTGACATGCTCTGAGATGAGGACAAATGGATCTCTGGAGATGGCTGGCCACTACTCTAGCTGAATGGGCAACTTCCAGGCCAGGGAAGAACCTCATGTCAGAAAACAATGTGGATAAAGCATCCTAAGGGATAATATCTGAGGTTGACCTTTGGCCTCAGCACACAGGTGCCCTACAAGTACACACACACACACACACACACACACACACACACACCTGCACATGTGTGCACCTCCATGAACATGTAAACACACATATGAACAGACAAAATTAAGTGATGATGATCCTTTGTGTAATTCCATATGCTGTCTCCAAAAGAGTCACTTTGATTTGGAATCTGATAGATGAGAAGACAGAGAGAATCAGAGGGGCTAAAGCACTTGCTTCAAGTCACACAGCCATTCACAGCAGAGACAGGACTCAAACCCAGGACTCCCACTTTGCAGGCCAGGCAGCTCTCACCCCTTACTCCAGGAGGAAGCAGTAGGAAAAACTAGATAGCAAATGCAGCTTCTCCTTTCTGTGATTTTAACCAGCATATATGAAATATACTTCCAGTCTAATTTAATTATAATTAGGTAACCAGAGGACTGATTATGCTATAAATTTAGATTAAGGGGCTGTTGTTTTCAATTAGGCTTGATAGGAAACTGCTCTGGCAGTTTTCCTGGCCTCTGAGAAAGTTCCACATTTCATTTTGTCTACAGGTCTGGGATGTTCTTGGGCACCCTCAGTCTGGTCCAGATTTGGACCTGGGATGTATCCTGTTGTTGGCAAAGGCTTTCTCAGTAATGAAGACCCAATTGGAATTGGCTCAGACCCTAAGGGGGCTTAAATCTCATGCAGTAAGATGCTGAGAGGTATGTCAGTTCCAGGGTTGGCTGGCCCACTTTTGAAACATCTGTGACTCAAACACATTCCATCTTTTTGTGCAGCAAACTTATTAAGTGCTGGTTTCCAATCTCAGGCTTGACCCTATTGTGTTGTTTGATGGTTGGCCCTGGCCCAAGATTTTCCCTCAAAGGGGAACATTCCTGCCTCATATCTCTTCATATGTATTGTTGGCTTCCACAGACCTCTCTAGACTCTTTGGTCAAAACTGCAGCACCAACTTGTTCTGGAGTCAACCCTTAGTGATATTCAACCTTGAGTTCATCTTGGAGACCATAGTTTCCTGAGGTCTATGGCAAATGGTAGGGACTAAAAGCGGAAATATAGAAAATTGAAGAAGAGAAGGGAAAAGAGCCCTTCAGCCTGGATCCTGGTCTCACTATCTGAGACAGGCCACGGGGAATGGAATGTACTTGCACTCCAGCTTCCAAGGAGTTTCTTTTCACCAGGTACCTCTAGGCTTCTTGTGATGATTAAATAAGATAGTCCACAGAACATGCTTAGCTGAATGTCTGGCATGGAGTCAGCAGGCAATGGTGGTTTGCTAATGTTATCCTTGCTGTTATGATTGCCCATGGTGTTCTATGCACCTAGAGAAGCTGCCATACTCTAGCCAGCTCAAACCTGACTCCCTCTTTTTGTTGGTTTTAAGAGTAATTGAGTCCAAAGAAGCAGCTGCTCCCAATGGATGACAAAACCACTGGTGTATGCCTGGTATACAGTAGGCAGACAGTGACTGTTGTAACAGGCCCCAGACCTTAGTAGACCCCCAGACTTAGCATAACTGATTCCATGATGGAAGTACCATTCAGGCCATAAGACTCAACACATAGACAGTACCTCCTACCAAAATGAAAACAAAGACCTAACCCATCAAAGTCCATAGTTCTGGAAAAGTCTCTAAGTGTACTAACCTTGCTTTTTGGCTTCTGTAGTTCTGCTTCTGGCTAATTGTTCTTGTTAACTAAAGTATGTCAACCCAGAACATGTTTTTGTGCTTAAAAGCTCACCTTGAGAAAGGCTTGGGGCTACACTGGGATCTGGAACACCCAGTGTAGTCACCAGCAGCCTAACAAACACTTTCTATTGGCTTATCCCATGTCTGAGCAGCCTTCTCTGGTGAATCCTCACAACTACTAGTCACTTTCTTGACTTAAAATCACCCATCTACATTCATGATGTTTCCATTTTCTTTCTAGTAAAGAGATGCTGTTGTCTTGGAAACATGGTGCTCCAGGAAAGAGGTCACCATTTGGAAGCTCTGTAGACTTCCTTTCAACATAGGTTCCTCAAATTTTTGGATCAGATAAAGCACAGAAGTTGAATAATTAAACCACATGATCTAAGAGGCTGGATTATCCTCAGAAAGCCAAGAATATTACAAAATCCACAATTACAACAGTCCTTTTAGACAGTCAGTGGTGGTGTTCTATTGCCCCTCCCTCCTCTGTTTTTGAGAAATGGTCTTACTCTTAGCCTAAGCTAATTTGGAACTCATTATGTAATCCAAGATGGGCTCCAAGTCCTGGGAATCTTTCTGCCTCAGACCCATGGATGCTGGAATTACAAGTGTCACCATGCCTGGAAATATGAATTTAATTTTGTTCTATACAGTTATTACTAAGACCAGTTGAAGTTCAGGGAATCAGTGATAAAGATTAAAACAACAATTTGCCCCAGATCTAATGATTCACTTGTATCTAAGATGGGTTATCTTTATAGTTTCTTTTTTGTTTTGTTTTTTTCAAGACAGGTTTTCTCTGTGTAGCCCTGACTGTCCTGGAACTGCTTTGTAGACCAGGGTGGGCTTGAAATCAGAAATCCACCTGCCTCTGCCTTCCAAGTGCTGGGATTAAAATCCTGTATCAGCACAACTAGCTTCTTTTTATTAAAAAAAATATCACTAGTATTGAGTGTGGTGGTGCATGCCCTTTAATCCTGGCACTTGGTAGGCAGGGACAAGTGGATCTCTGTGAGTTCTAGGCCAGCCTGGTCTATATAGCGAATTCCAAAACAGCCAGGGCTACATAGTGAGAGAAAAACACTAGTGTAAATTTATCCAGTTTTCCATTTTCTACTTATTTTTCTAAAGCAATGAGGAATAGGAAAGATCGCTCAGCAGTTAAAGCATGCAGCTCTTGCAGAGAATTAGAGTTTTAATCCCACCACCCACATCATGTAGCTCACAACTGTCTAACTCCAGCTTCAGGGAATCTGACACTCTCTTCTGAACTCTGCAGGCACCTGCACACATGGCACATCACACACACACACACACACACACACACACACACACACACACACGCTGGTATACCCTCATATACATAAATAAAAATAAAATTAAAAGAACAAGGAGAGAAAACATGGAATTTTCATCTATATGTACTAGTGACAGTAGTATATGACAGGGATGCTTCCAATGCTGAGCTGCATGCTGGCAGGGACAGTATTGCACCAAAGTTGGAAATGTCTGGGGTTAGAGTTCAGGAGGCTATTTTAGGTAGTATATGTGAGGGCACTGACTGAAATAAATAGAAACTGGAGTTCATTTGTATGGGCCTCCTTTCCATATGACCAACTCCTCCCAGATCATCAGCATGTCTATAAAAGGAACCCTGGCCTCTACCTAGTGTTAATCCCTGGGGAGTGTTGGAGCCAAGTTCACAAAGCATTTTGGTCCAAACACCTGGGATGCTGATGAGAATTGCCTGAACTGACTGGCCATGAAAAGTCAGGTGTCTTGTGCTCAGTGGTGCCAATCATGGACACTGTGGCACCTGCTGTGCTGGCTGATGGTAGAAAACCAGTCTTGCATTTCAATTCCATCAGACCTAGCAGGCCACAGCTGAGCTGCATTTAGTCTGGGTACCCTCTTCTACTGAAATGCCACTGGGAATAGGCATGCCGTATCACTCCAGTATTTCATCACCAGAATTTCAGTGACCCTGAAAACACTTTTCATTTCTCATCTCCAAACTTTCTTGTAATCCTCTGATGCAAGTTTTCATTCTTTTTCTCTTGCATGCTCCTTCCCTTTCATTGTGACTTCTAGAATTATTGCTCCATAGTCAACCTACTTTATTTTTTAAAAAATATTTTATGTGTATGGGTATGGTGATATTGTGTTCCCCAAAATATTGTGCACCCTAATAAACTTATCTGGGGTCAGAGAACACAACAGCCACTAGATATAGAGGCCAGAAAATGGTGGCACATACACCTTTAATCCTAGCATTTCAGAGGCAGAGATCCATCTGGATCTCTGTGAGTTCAAGGCCACAGTGGAAACAGCCAGGTGTGGTAACAAGAGCCTTTAATCCCAGGAAGTGATGGTAGGAAGCAGAAAGGTATAAAAGGCGCGAAAACCAGGAACTAGGCTGGTTAAGCTTTTAGGCTTTTGAGCAGCAGTTCAGCTGAGATCCATTCTGAATGAGGACACAGAGGCTTCCAGTTCGAGGATACAGGATCAGCTGAGAAGTTGGCAAGACCTTTTAAGATTCGTGCTACATATGGGTGTTATGCCTGCATGTATAGTTGAGCACTATGTATGTGCAATTCCCATAGAGGCTAGAAGAGAGTGTCAGATCCTCTGGAACCAGAGCCACAGATGTGAGCTGCCATGTAGGTGCTCTGTGAGAGTAACAAGTGCTCTTAATTGATGATACATCTCCCCAGTCCTCCCACCCATTATTATGGATTTTTTTTGTTGTTCAATTACTTTTCCCAGGTCCCTTGTCTTACCTTGAATTTAACAATCCTTTGAGTATTTCCTCCCTTGTTACCTCCTGAAGGCATACTGTATTCTCCCAAAAAGGAAGGTCTGATGGTGGCGTCCTTGCTGCCATTCCATTCTTTCTGTTTCTTTCCTAAAGCTTAAACTACAGGGGTGTTCCGCCCTGCCTCCTCAGAGTGATGTCACCTGGTTTTGCAGTCATGCCCTCTCCCCAGCTTTTCAAAATGTCCATCTCCTGGTCTTGAGGTCATGACCCCCTTCTCATTTTTTTCCTGGATCACCTTTGTCTCTACACAAGCTCTTGAGGGAAGCTCCAGCACTCACATGCATAGCCCCTCTCTTTCTCTGGTCTCTTCCCAGGCCCATTGCTAATAACTGCAGCAACAATTACCATGGAGGCTCATCTGTGTGGCTCAATATTTGGATGTTAAACATTCAGTCAACAAACTGTTAAATAACACAGGTCTCATTTTCCTCCCTTGATAAATACTTTTATGACAAAATAAAAATAGGTGTAAAATATATGGTAAGATATATGACTGGTTGTAACTTATGGAGCACATCTGATGTTTTTGATAGGCCAGGTAAGTAAGTCAAAGAGTCATACATAATGTATTTATGTCAAGAGTTAATTTTCTTGCCATAAGTGAATTACTAATTATTTTGAAATCAAGACTTTCACTAACTGATGTTTAATTTAGAGTAATGACAAATTAGGCCTCTTATCTGGGATACTGGTTCTTTGGATGATTTTCACTAATTCCAAAATAGAAACTACATTTTTCTGACATCAGAGCAAATGGAATTTTGAATTCAGTTGTTAAAGCAATGCTTAGATCAGAAATGTACCATGCATTTAACATAAATTTCCTTTTTTGAAAGGCAATACAAACATTTTAAATTTATCCTAATTTATAGTTTTTTGTTTTGTTTTGTTTTGTTTTGTTTTTTCGAGACAGGGTTTCTCTGTGTAGCTTTGCGCCTTTCCTGGAACTCACTTGGTAGCCCAGGCTGGCCTCGAACTCACAGAGATCCACCTGTCTCTGCCTCCCAAGTGCTGGGATTAAAGGTGTGCGCCACCACCGCCCGGCTAATTTATAGTTTTTAAATGGTTTTATTTGTTAATCATTAAGGCTTTAAACATTTTTCTGTCTATAAAAAATAGTGTTTTATGGGGTTCCCTATAAATGTCATGGCAGGCAGGGAAATGAACCACGAAGAGGTGAGATTGAAAACTAGGTTCAGCCTGACTTAGTAGGTCTGGATCAAACTTATAGAGTCTGATGCCAGGTAGTTTATTGCCAGTATATTTAAATTATTTAAAGTAGAATTTGGAAAAAACATTTCCAGGCAACAATCATTCCAATTTCAGATGCACAATAAAGCTTAAGGCACGACTACATAGAAACTCCTTTGCAAAGTACATGTAACCATGAAGATGGGTTCTTTAGCTCAAGGCCTAAGATCTGGTTGTGGCATAGAGATCAGTAGGCCATAAAGTACATGTGACATCCCCCCAAGGATGGGTTCTATTAATTGGGAGCTAAAAATAAAGGTCTAGGGAGGGAAACTCTGGGATAATCACTCTGGGGGATTTGAGTGAAGTCAGGCTTTACAGATAGCAAAAGGTCACTAGGTTGTTGACAACATCCACTCCCAGTTTTCTGGGTGAAATGCAGGTATTTTATTTCCTCCATTGAGGAGGCATCCCTGTGTGTTTAACATTCCTGGTTTTCCTAGTTCTCTGTGGGCACAAGGACCTTTGTCCCCTCAACAGTGGATGTTTTAAATTGGTGTTCTCTCTAAGTATATAAACTTACAAATATATTTTACAGCTATATTTTTACCGCTTTAATAAAACTCACAACATCTTAGTAGGAAACAGAAACAAACAGAAAAACCAAACAAAGAGGTTAACTTCTGGAACTATGGAAGGGTATAGTAATTATTAATCTGGGCTCATCGTTGGGTCAGTGTTCCTATAATTGTTGTATCTGTCTCTAAATACTGAACAAACCAGCAGTGGTTTTAAGTTAATAACTACTAATGCATTATATACCTTAAAGTATAATTTAACAATAGCTCACAAAGTTCTAAGTAAGAGTCAACCAGTTATCACAGGCCCATTCGATTTCCCTTTAACGTTTCTTACCCATGACCACCTATATAGATCCTATGATTTCTTTGGTCCAGTCTGTTTCGAGGTTTTTCCATAATGATGTTTAACCAATGAAAGCATATTATATATTGAGTATCTTAACAAAATAACACATGGAGAGTTCAGTATTTACTAGTGTGCTGGGAAAAATTCCTTGAGCAGGGCCTTACTAGAAAAGTTTACCACGATTGTACCGATCTCATCAGTTCTAAAAGTTTTATGACTTTCGGATCCATGAGTTGATCAAAATAATAATACAATGGGGACTTACTCGTTATTGTTCAGTTAATGGTTTCTAACTGCACAGTTATCAGAGAATGTGGTTGCTATGATGTCAGTCCTCTGACATGCAGAGATACTTGCTTCGGGACACAGCATATTTATCTTTCGTAAATGTTTCACATATTCTTGGAAGGAATGTGTATTGTGCAATTCTTGAAGCAATATTCCGTACTTCTCAGTTTTGGGTACCAAGGGCTAGGAAAGGCACATACCAGCAGTCCATTCCATTTAGAGTCTGCACCCTGGGCCTGCTGCGACCCTCTACTTCTGTCCCCAAGCAAAGGCTGAGGCTGTGAGGCCAAGGCCTGGGTGGCAAAAAGCAAGTGTCGGTGGTAGTGGGGGAACTCCACTACGGAAAGGGTAGCCCGC
>CABHPH010112842.1:0-21150 GCA_902168325.1 Peromyscus nudipes
GGAGTTCCCTTTTCAGCTTAACCTTTAGCTTGTTAGAGTTCCCCAGGGCAGGTTATAGGTCATCTTCTCTACCTCCAGTGCCCATAGGGAAAGAGTCATGTCCTAGATGACAGAGGTCATTAGTACACGTGACTCCTTTTCCACCCTGACCACTTTCCTGAGCATTTGCCTTGGGTTGACAGAGGTATACTATTCTTTCAACATCTCCATTTGGCTGTCTAAACAATGCCTTAGATAAATCAATTGTCTCTTTTCTCACAGTGTGTTCCTCCCCTCATTGTCCCAAACTGAGATAACATGGAACTCTGTTTTCTAATCTACCGTGAGTCTGGTGGATCCGTCTTGAAAATATGGCTCATTTCCACAGGGACGGTGCTCACTAATCTGGAACCACCACCGTCCCTTCCTTGAATGACAGCAATGGCCTCCACATGTCTGCCTGCTTCTGGTGTCTCATCAGACCATTCCCACACAGCAGCCATAGAGATATACCCAGAGGTACAAATCCCACCTTGGCATGCTCACACTTCCAACCATTCAGGTGTTTCGGATAAACTTTGCAGGAATTCGGCGGACACTAGTTGAGGTGGTCCTTAGTGACCCCATCTTTCCTTGTCTCTTTTCTCCCTCCAGTCCTATATCCTGGTCTTCCTGCTCCTCCAATGTGTCATGCCATTCTGCACCCCTGGGTCCTTTCATGTGCTTTCCCTTGGACCTCCCTTTTCAGAGTCTGTGTTACTGCCGGTCCCTTAGAACAGGCTTCCCAGGTAACACTTCAGAGAAGCCTCCCTCTTGCCTCCTGTTGCCAGTTAACACCATCTAAGCCCCCAGGTTACAGCTGCAGGTGTTTTTTGCTTTCTCATTTGTGGAGATTCAATCCCTCTAACACACACGAGCTCCAGAAGAGCAGGGGCTTGCTGGCTGCCTTAACACCCGGATCACTGTTATCTCCCCACAACAGATCCTGTCCAAGATGGATATTCAATAAACGCTTGATGAATGGATCAATCACTTCTAAGGACCATCGAGCATCTAGCCACTGTTTTCCTTGATTTCTGGACACTCTACTTCTGGGTGAAGTGTCTGTTACAGGGAGGACCAGGTTTCAGTTTTAACAATTCAAAGAAGAATCTGAGAGAATGGACAGAGATGTTCATTTTTAATTTTTAGCTTTTAGGAATGAGGTCCCTTATGGTGGCAAACAATGGAAGATACAGTTAAGACAGCAATCAGACTTTCCCCAGCTCACATCTCCACCTTTTCTGTTTTTCTGGCTTTGAGTTTTATCAGATCTGAACTTAGAATTTAGTCATAACCACGGGTGTTACTGCTTAGATGTAATTTTCAGTTGTTGAAATTCTAGAAATGCTACAAAATTAACATCTCTTTTTATTTCAAACACATCTATTCCAAGACTATGTCATGCTAACCTTATCCTCAAGAATTACAAAGTAAAGATGTTGATATAAAATTCACTGCTACAAAGCCCCGGGGGATGAAATTGTATCTATAACACACTGAGGCAATGCCCTGAGCTCATAACCTAAATGGACGCTAAATCATCCTGTGGCACATCATGTGATTCAAATGGCTTTGGTATCATTCTAAGAGAAAATAAAACAAAAGTTGCAACTAGCAGGTGTGTGGCTTCAAACATACCACTCAGCAATCGGAAACTCTAACTTGAGGTCATGTCTGCAGAGGCTGTCAGGGAGAGCACAGTTACAGTCTATAAAAAGGAAAAAACTGCTCTGAAAACATCTTAGGAGATGATAAGTGAATGCTGGGTGCTGGTGACCCACAAGTATAATCCCAGCACTGAGGAAGCTAAGGCAGGAGGATTGCCATAAATTCAAGACAGCCTAGTCTACACAGTAAGTTCCAGCCTAGCCTCAGCTATACAGTAAGACACCCCCCACACACACACACAAACACACACATGTACCTGTAGATGTAACCAACCGTCTTATTAAATAAGAAACACAGAACCAATGCAAAGAAGAAAGCCAAGAGGTCAGAGCTAAGAGCTAAAACCTTACCCTTCCTCCTGCGGTGGTCCTACCTCTCCGAAGGAGAGCTACTTCCTGTGTTAAAGTCTTTATAAAGACTTTCGGTTCTGCCTTCTCATTGGTTGTAAACCCAACCACATGACCGCCTCGTCACTGCCTGTCTGTACAGACCTCCAGGTGTTCTATGGTTGGTATTGAGATTAAAGGCATGTGTATCCAATGCTGGCTGTATCCCTGAACACACAGAGATTTACCTAGCTCTGCCTACCAAGTGCTGGGATTACAAGCGTATGCCACCACCGCCCTGCTTTCCTATGGCTTGCTAATAGCTCTGACCCCCAGGCAACTTTATGTATTAACATACAAATAACATTTTAGTACAAAAGAAAATATCACCATATGTACCTGCATACCTGTGTGTGCATACATATGCACAAACACACGCAAAGCTAAATGTAAACATCACTAATCAAAATAAATAACACAGGATAAATATTGTTTTATTGGAGAAAAGAAGTAAAGGAGAGAAGAACAATTTGCCTAAGTGCCTTGTCTGTGTCTAGTGCACCAATTTCTTGAGCTGCATAATAGAGAAAACAATGGTATTGATGAACCATTTATCTGAATTTTCATTCTTTGGACACGTTCAGCCACAAATGGCATGAGGGTATTGTAAGAGCAAGCCTAGTTCAGTGAGAGACTCCAGGACCAGGTGGAAGGAGCAGAGGCAGGCAGCCGAGGGCCTGGAAGAACATTCTGGTGCAGAGGGGAACGGGAGGAATTCCCCCGGGGAATTTGGAAGCACCTGCCACACTGGGGTTGGATAGCAAAGGTGCACCAGCATTGCGAAGTCCAGCTAAAGTGTTCTACTCGGGTTTAGAAACTGGGAAACTGTTTCTAAAGAAAAACAGAAGCTTCCAGTCCTGTCTCATTACCCACGGAGGCCTCAGAGCTGTGACCTTTCCCCCAGTTCAGTTCGGAAACTTCTCTGGAAAATTCATTTCATGCCTGTCTCCTCCAGTAAAAGCCTTGACTGAACTGTTACAAAACAGGAGACTTGGCCCAGGGAACGTGAGACATCACTTGATACCCGGGAGCCAGCTGGCGTCCTCGGGATAGTGCCTCTGACCCCTGCCTTACCTGAAATCTTGGAGCGTGGCCTTTTCCCAGCAGAGGGGACTTTTGATTGTTCCTGTGCCAGGTGACTGGGAAGCAGACCCAGCACATGTGTCACATTCTTGGACACTAAAAAATGTCTCTTAGGCTGAGGTGGAGCTCAAGGTACCCGGACCCCAAGACTCTTCCGTCACCAGCTTTGGGTGTAGGGCATCTTGGGAGGCTTGCCTGGTGTCTATCAAATCTCTCTGAAAACCTCCATTTGGCTTCCTTCCTTTACAGGGCCAGGCCTCTGTCATTTACTAGGATGCAGCCAACACTCAACTGAAGTGATAAAATGCTCCTGTCTCCTGTATGGGAGCTTTCTCTCTCAGAGTGTTTACAGCTCTGAGGCCGCCCCTGTCCATTCCATCACTTCCACGCTTCTCCCTTTTGCTCTCAGAAAAGAATCCAGCAATTCTTCCTTCGTTGACCTCATTCTCGAACCAGCTTCTCTGCCTCTGTCTGCTCCTGCAGGGTCTCCTCCTCTTCACTCACTGCAAACGTCCGAGGGCCTTCCTACGCGTTTGCTGATTTGCTGCCTGCCTGTCTGTGCCCCGGGCTCCTCGATACCCTGTCCTCCTTCAACTCAACGCCCACAAGCTGGACGCTTCTCCTCAGCCTTAGTTTTGATCACACTGGAAAAATGAATATGGGCTTTAGTTCCTTCCTCTTTGGCGCACGACTTCTTTCAGGAAAATTAACTCCAAACCCCCGACTCGCCTTCACCACCGCTCTATATAGTCAGACCTTGACTTCTCGCTCTCACTCCAGCTCTTGCTCTGGCCCTCTCCCTTACTTTTCCTCCTCCTCCTCCCCCTCCTCTTCCTCCTCCTCCTTCTCCTCCTCTTCCTCCTCCTTCTTTTTGAGGTAGGGTCTTCCTGTGTAGCTTAGGCTCGCCTTCACCTCACAATCCTGCCTCAGCCTCCTGGTGCTGAGATTGCAGGTATGGGCTGTTACACCCACCTCATTTGTCTGGTCCCTTAGCTTGCTGATGAGAGTATTGCTTCCCATTTCTTTTTATGATACCCCCATGCTCTTTCATAAACTATATTGTTTGAAACATCACTTCCGTGTTTAAAAATTGTTCATAGTTTTCCAATGATGACACCAAAGTCCCCATTTCCTACATACCATTTGGCAGCTTGTAATCGGCCCCCAGTCTATCTTTCCCTCCTCATTTCTCTCCAACACTATCCCCACACACCCACAGAGGTGACCACATACAATTCCGGAAGGCTGCTTGGCTGCTCTGAGCGTGCCATCAATGCTTACACTCCCAGGACCCCCGTGCTTCTGATTTCTCGTACATTTCTTGAAATCCTGTCCATGCTCCAGGCCGGTCTTAGTATGATCTCTCTTCCCCGCCTCCCCCAAGACAGGGTTTCTCTGTGTAACAGCTCTGGCTGTCCTGGAATTCGCTTTGTAGATCAGGCTGATCTTGAACTCACAGAGATCCGCCTGCCTCTGCCTCCCGAGTGCTGGGATTAAATATGTGAGCCACCAAAGGCTGTGCCACCACCTCTGCAAAGTTCCCCAGCCCTCACTCGCCCCCCCTTAAGAAGTCAACCACTCTCCTCTGTATTCTCAGACTAGAATAGATACCCTAAACCTGATAGAATAGGCCAAGAAGTTCTGAGAAGATACTGATGCCCAGACTGTTCCTCATATCCCTTACATCAACCCATTTGAAAATACATTCTCTGTGTTGTACTAAAATGCAAAAAGCATAACATTTCCTGTCTAAACACAGTGCAGCAGCTTGAATACACACACAACATGGCACCCTTCTCTAGAATTCTTTATCTTGTGAAATTAGACTATCCCCATGAATCCCATTCCTTTCTCCTCAGCCCTGTTAGCTGGCACTCTGCCTCTTTTCTCTGAATCTGCCCGCTGTTTCTCACACAGGTGGAATCATGCAGCCCTTGTCTTTAGGAGACTGGGCTTATTTCACACAGCATAGTATCCTCAAGATTCAGGAATGCTGAAACGTGTACCTCAAATTCCTTCTTTTAGAAGGCTGAATCATATTCCACTGTGTTTATATGCCACTGTTTATTCATCTATACACCAACACACACACACACTGCTTCTCCATGTTAGGGCTTATGAATACTGTTGCTGCGAACATGAGTGTACAGATACCTCAATCTCAATAGCTTGCTTCACAGGGATACAAACTCTTTGTACAACTTTATGTGGTACACGTAAACATGATCATGATGTGTGATAATCAAAACAGGGATGTGTTTGTTTTCACTTCTTCTAGGTGTAGTAGATCCACAAGTGATTCCTGGATTACACAGTCATTCTGTATTTAATTTTTTTTAAGGACCCACCATAACATTTTCTACCATGGATGTGCCATGTTAGAATCCCAAGCACAGGAATTCTAGTTCCTCTGTTTCCATAATACTTCTTATTAATGTTTCAGTTTTAATAGTAATAGTCCCAGTGGGTACAAGGATTCAGTAATTTTAAAAGTCAGATCTGAGTCAAAATATATTAAATGAACATGTGAAATGTACAAGGAATCATTTGTACAATTAATATTAACTAACAGAATCTGGTTTTAAGTACTTAGAAATTGATAAGCTTAAATCATGATTCATCATAAAATTTAACTGTACATAATACTCCCTTCTAATAAAATATTAAGACTTGAAAACATTTCATTTGTGTGTCTGTATATATGTGCATACACATGTGTGTGAGGTCAATAGAGAGTGTCAGATCCTCTGGAGCTGCCCATTGTGGATGCTGGAAACCAAACCCTGGTCCTCTGTGGAAGCAGCAGGCATTCAACCACTGAAAAATCTGTCTTGCCTCTTAATAGAATTTTAATGTTCTAACAAGTGTCCAGGATCCTGCCACCCACTTAAAAGTCAGAATATTGTAGTGAGGTTAAATATTGCACCCCTTGTGTACAGTGGATGTAACTACGTTTTAAAGGTTTTTGTTTATGGGTGGTTTTGTTCTTTGTTTCTATTCTAAGCCATGGTGGGTGATATGTTCTTATTGTATTTGTTATTTTTCTGTTGCTTTGATAAAATATCCAAATGAGAAGCAACTTGGGGAAAAAATGGCTTGCTTATTTTGGCTTACAGCTACAGGGAGATAAAAATCTATCACGTGGGGAAGTCATGGCATGGTGGCGGGAGCAGGAAGCTGGTTGACCACATTTCATCCACACCTGGAAGCAGAGAAAACAGGAAGAAGGGTGAAGCTATGAAACCTCAAAACCTACCTTCAGTGACAAGCTTAAACCAGCCAGGCTCTACCTTCTAAAAGTTCCACAACCTCCCCAAACAGTGCCAAAGACCAAGTGTCCACAGATAGGAGCCTACGGAAGACAATGAGGCCTTGGAAGGAGGATTACGAGCCACCCTGGCTAGTGAATCCCTGCCTCAGAGAAACAGTTTTTATTTCATCTGTCTACACATAGGAAAATGTATATAAATGTAAACTTACCACAGACCACTTTTAAAAGATTTTGAACTTTCTAAGAACCCTGGTGTCTTTCCAAAACTCTGGGAAGTTCTCATGGACATGCAGGAATGACCATCACAGAGACACTTTGTACTCAGCCTCCTGGACACCTGCCTCTCTGGAGGTACTCTGTGGACCTGACTGACTTTCTGTGGCTCCACGTTAGCATCTGACTCCCTCTGAGCTCCCTCTTCTGTGGATGGCTCTCCAGTCTCTCATGCTCCTTTACCACCATCTTTCCTCATCTCTCTCTGGGTCGTCGTCACCCTTCTCCTCAGCTCTTCACCCAAGCCTGAGTTCTGGGTCTGCCATCTCCTAGCCTAGTGCTGCCACTATGTCGTGAGCTCTATCATCCCCAACTCCACTCATGGAAACGGAATGCATGGAGTTACAAAGCTTGGTACATCAGTTATGCAGGAAGAGGAACAAAACAAAACAAAATATTTGCTGCTGTCACTTGGTATGTTGACTAGGAGGGCAGAACCTGTCTTTATCAAAATTACATAGCAATTACCGTGTGTGTGAATATGTGTGTGTATGTATGTGTGTGAGTGTGTGAGTGAGTGTGTGTGTGTTCATGGTTGTGAGAGGATTTATTAGACTGACTTACATGTTCAGAGCTGAGTGTTTTTATAATTCTGTCTACAAGCTGAAGAGTCAGGGAATAAGTAGCTATTCGGTCCAAGAAGCTGGAAGCCCAAGCGAGAGGGAGCAAAGATAAAAGCCCGACTCACACCAAGGCTAAAATCCTAGAAGCCCTGGAGAGCTGCTGGTGTGAGGCCGCATCACAAAGCTGGAAACTGAAATAGGGATGGAGACAGGGACATTAGGAAGCTGAGCTGGTGTAGCCCAAATGAGTGTATTATGTGAAAAATGCACGAGGAAGCTACTACTAGTTTTTTAAACTAGCCTGTGTCTACTGTTAACAGGCAGCAGCAACAATGAAATTGCACTCACTTGAGAGTCGGGTCTGTGCACGGAAGTTTCCCCTTCCACTTTCATTCTACCCCAGCCTCTAGCTTATCACATGGTACCCATATTCAAGGCAGGATTTCACCTTCAGTTCACTGACTCACACACCATTCTTCTCTGGAAACATCCTCACAGACACATCCAGAGTTGAACTTGACCAACCTTGTAGGCAGCTCTCTACCCAGCTAAATTGACAACCAAGATCTGTCATCATACACAGTCACAGAAAGGCAGACATGGTTTCCTTAACACATAGAGCATCAGGATACATCGTGCTGGATGATGCTGGCTTCAACTTGAGTAAAAAAACCATCTGTTTCCCATTTTTTAGTTCCTGTTACAACCACTGTGTGCTGTGGTGTGGAAATCCCACTGGTTTCAATGGGCTGAAAACAGCCCATGTGTGGCTGTGACCTGCTTTGTCTGGGCTAGCTCAGTTCTAGAACAAGGAATTGCCTTCTGGATTCACTCTGCTGTCTCTGAGGTCTCTGTTCATGTCCCAGAAAAGCTGAGGGTCTTTGGAAAACCAGAGAAGATAATGGAAAAAGTGATCTGCTCTACTCCCACTTTGGGGAAACCACACAGGTACGTGAGACCCAAGCTGGAAATCCTGCTTAACTGTGGAGCTGTGACATCAAAATTTTCATCCTTTTCAGTCTGGTCAGGGACTTCCCATTTCTCCCAAGTCCAGTTCTCAACCTAAAACCAACACTCAGTCAAGGCTTGAGCTGGAATGAAGTGCTTTTCGGGCCGCTGCCCCAGAATCCCCAGGTTAAGTCTGCTGAATAAGCAAGGGTAGCATGACATTCAAAAGGGAAGAAGTTACAGACACTGGCTTTTTGAGTTCAAAAGGAAAATACTGTAACAGTTGGTTTTGTCTTGGGACATCAAAGGGTCCCTCATTTGGGAAATACTGGAATGAAGGTTTGCTCTCACAAAAATGGCCTAGAAATCACAGAGCTAATGAGACTGTTATCTTGGAGATCTAAACAAACTGGAGCTTTTGATTTTATTTTCCATGTGCCGCAGTCCACCTGTGCACCTGATCCCTGGGATCTTTCAACCGTGTTTGTGGGGTAAGTTGAGCAGCAGCAGAGCTCTTAGTCTCTCCCTCCCACACTGTGTGCAGGTATGCACACATCCACCACCTCGCCCACACAGCTGGCCTGTCCACTGCCTGGCTTGAAACGAACTGTGGCTTTTAAGAGCCTGCTTTCTTTTTAAAATCTTGATCTAAGTAAATCCCAAGCTCAAACAGACATGACATCAGTCAGAGGCACAGAGGGACAGGCACACATGAGCTGTCTTTACATTTCAATAACAGTGGAAACAAGAGGCCACTAAAGTCAACACTTAATCATCTGAGACCTGTTCATGATTTGCTCCTTTGCTTAGAAAAACAAGCGTCATCTGGGTTACCCTCAACCCCCCAGCAGTGCATGGCCCAGTTGGGAAGAGGAGTGCAAGCTCCAGGTAGCATTTAAGGCCCTTCTGCCCTTCGACCCATGTTAAGGCTGCTGTAAGCTAAAATACACCTTCCATAGTTTCTTCACCCACAGAACATATCCAAGTAAAGGTCAATGAATGTAGTAAGCTTTCTTTCTTTTTTTCTTCCTTCCTTCCCTCCTTTCTTCTTTCCTCCCTCCCCTCTTTTTTTTGAAACAGTTTCTCAAACTAGCTATATAGCTTAAATGATCTGGAACTCCTGATTCTCCTGCTTCTTCAGTCCCTGGGCTGCCAGTATCTGCACACAGGAAGTTTGTCACAAAGGTTCAACCTCATGCCCAATCCCAGACTCACTGAATTCGAAGCTGGGGATTATGGGGGAACAGTTGCTTAGTGTAGAGGTGATTCTAACTGCAGGGTCAAGTTTGAAGTGCATTTGAGTTTATCCAATTCACTGTGCAAAAGGCCCCCTGGTATCTGAATATGTGTCCACCACATCCATACTTACTGATGAGCCCGAGAAGCCAGGGGGTCTCTACAGCACCTGAACTGTATTCCTAGCATTCTTATCATGCCTAAGAAAACAGAGGAATGCAAAGACAAATAAATTGGTCTCTTGATCCAAAAGTCATAAAATCAGTGGCGTGTCACACAAAGGCATGCAAATCAACCTGTGCAGGTGGTTTTGATGTTATTGTTGTTCTTTATGATAAGGAACTCAACATGCTAACTTTTCTCATTTTCAGTTACATATGAGAAATGTGGTTAAAAGCTAGAAAATTTTCTTTTATAGTCAAAGGACAGACACTAAATTCTACAGAAGAACTTGTTTTCTTAAATGAGGGAGACTTTCGTTACATTTTCTTTGTACCTAGCCTATTCCTTAGCCTCAAGTAGATGTTTAATAAACAAATATTTGCTCAGAGTGAGGCAAATATATATAGTGGCAAAAGAAAGGAGAGAGAGGGAGAGAGAGAAAGAGAGAGAACAGAAGGAAATATAAACGTGATACAGAGAAAAAATTTTAAAAAGTAAGAGGCAGCCCCCCATGCCTGCAGGTTGAGTATCCACGAATTCAGCCGTGCGCTAATGGAAAATCCTTTCACTCGCCTTTGTATTGAACATGCACAGATCTTTTTCTGTCACCGTTCCCTGTGTGACACCTATGTTCATGGCACTTACACTGTATTAGGTACTACAAGTCATCTACAGATGACTTTAAGTATACTGGAGGATTACAGAGGAAAGATCCAAAATACTGTGCCATTTTAATAAGGTGTCTGAGCCCTTGAGCTGTGGGAAACCCTCAAGGGGTCCCAGGGTCACACATTCATGGATACTGAGGGTTGGCTGTCCAGAGAAGAGACATCAGGTGTAGAGGGAAAAGGGCTAGAAGGTGATACTTTGAGAAACAAAGACCTAAGTGAGTTTATAAATTATAAGAGTAAGGCTCATGACCTTTAATTTAAATGATGTAGCTGCTAGGAAATGGAATATTTCCTCTTTCAAAATTATCTCTCAAAATCCTTGCCTCCAAATGCTGGCCGAGTGTCAAGGACCAGGAGAGGAACTCTGAAGGATGGTTCTTCCTGTCCTGGCCTCAATATCAAGTGTCTCCCATGGGCTCAGGTGTTTGAACACTCAGTCTCCAGATGGCAGGGTTGGTTTGGAAACTTGTGGAACCTTTAGGAGGTGGAGCTTTGGTAACAGGGTGTGCCTAGAAGTTTGATAGCCCAGCCCTAACTTCCTGTACTCACCCCACACAGCGTGACCAGCTGCCTCACTCGCCTGCCACCATGTCTTTCCAACCAGAGTAGACCATTTGTTCTTTTCAACTATAAGCCCTTCCTCCACGAAGCTGCTTCTTGTCAGATAGTAGGTCCAGGGATGAGAGAAGTAGCCAATGCACTCCTTAGCTGAAAGAACCCCTTTTCTGGGGTACAACTGTGTGAATCTGTTAAGCTGCTTGTAAGGAATGAGGGAGGTTCTTGACCAAGAGCAGAGAGAAAAGGCAGTTTAGATTTGCAGAGAGTATTTCTCCGAGTTGCAACTTGCAACAGCTGCTCGTGGGTTTAGGAAACGTGGCTCAGTGGAGCAAGGCAGGTGAATTCTCACTGCAAACCACAGTCCACTGTTCACCTCACAAACAGTTAGTGGCCCGGCTCATGCTTGGTTTCATGTCTAAAATCGGAACATACCCTAATATTATATGATGTGCAGAAACTAAGAAGAGTGCTCCCCAGAACTAAAAATGCAAATGCTTTCTGGCTGCTTTCCTATAGCAGTTAAGCAAAGAATACAAGGTTCAGTTAGACGTCAGAACAGTTACATCAGAACAATATAACCTGATGCAAACGCTGGAAGGAGACTTCTCCCTACTCCCAAGGAGGCACCTGCTTGTTCAAGAGAAGACATCAGTTCAAACCCAACGTGTAGATAGAGACCTGGCCAGTGGGTCTTCAGAGGCATAAGAGTGATTCATTTCTAGGCAAGATGTTCCCCCCCCCATTAATACTTACATTCAGAAACACCTGACCCTGCATGCAATTCAGCTAGGGTTGGACATTCACTTTATCATCTCAGGTCATAAACAAGAAAAATAGCACACAGTTCCATCTCTGCTCTGAACTCTACTGTTGCTATTTATTTGCAGAATGTGGTATTTAATAATGTGGATGACAAGATATTTGATATTTGGTTCACAGATGTGGAAACAGAACCCATCTTGCAGTCAGTCCCAGACTTTCCTAGGTTTGTTTGAACTTGACTCAACAGCATCCATTCCCTACACATCCCACCCAGAAAGCAAATTGAGACTTTACACTTTTTGCTTAAAGAAAAACATTAGAAAGAAAGCAACTGACAAGTAAAAAAAAAATCTCATAAAAAAATGTGGACTTTCTGTACATGAGCAAAAATGCAAGTAGATCCTATGTGCAATCCTTCAGTCTCTTTGCAGAAACCCCTCCTCATCTTCCCTCTGGGGGTGGCTGACATAAATTTAGATGCATATCTCCTCAGTCTCTCTGGTGATTTCGATGGTTTCAATCCCACTAACCACTGTCATGGTTAATCTTACTTGTCTGCTTGATGGGATTTAGAATCAACCCTTTAGGCAACACCTCTGGGTGTGTCTGTGAAGGTATTTCTAGGGAACTCTAACTGAGGAAGACCCACATTGAATGTGGGCAGCACCATCCCATGGCGTGCTGGGCAGAATAAAAAGGGGCAGGCTGGAGAGCTAGATGGCTCAGAGGTTAGGTGCACATGTGCTGCTTTTGGAGAGGATCCTAGTTCAGTTCCCATATCGGGCAGTTCACAACTGTTTGTGTGTCATTCCAACTCCAGGGTATAGACCAGGCTCTTCTGGGTGCATTCCAACTCCAGGGTATGGACCAGGCTCTTCTGGGTGCATTCCAACTCCAGGGCATGGAACAGGCTCTTCTGGGTGCCACTGTCACCTGACTCACATATGCACACACTCACACACAGAGATATACACGTATCCACCTGATTAAAAATAAATAAAAACCTTTTTTAATGGATGAAGGAGAAAGCATGAACAAAGCATGAACATAGAGTTCACCTCTGTTTTCTGACTACAGATACAATGTGACCAGCTGCCTCCAACTTCTGCAACCTCATCTACAGCCAATCTTAAAGCCATCCTTTTTTTAAAAAAGAAAATGCACTTATTATTATTCTATGTATATGAATGTTTTGCCTGTGTGTATATAAGTATACCACGTGAGTGCCTGGTACCAATCAGAGGCCAGAAGAGGACATCAGATCTCCTGAAACCAGAGTTACAGGTGGCTTGTGAATAACCATGTGGGTGCTGGGAACTGAACTCCAGTTCTGTGCAAGAACAGGAAGTGCTCTTAACTGCTGAGCCATCTCCCCCGTCCCTCCTCCCAGGCCTTCTTGCCTGGAGGGGTTGAACCCTCAAACCATAAACTGAAATGAACTCGTCTTTACTGGTATTTTGTGACAACCTCATGAGTACTTAGTGTCGATCCACGCACATTTTCAAAGTGGAGCCCTGGAGCAATGGGGATGCACCTTTCCTTGGACAACAGTGATCACTCTGGAGTCAACTGAGTTCATAGAAATCTCAAACCGGCTCAGTTAAAACAGGTTACCTAGGATTCCATATTACTAGTGTTTTATTTGTAAAACATTGGATGTATAACATTTTCTATTAAATTGAGCTCCTTTTCCATCTGAAGTCAACATGGGGTTGCTTTTACCAGAGTGTGTCATTTGGTTTCCCATGTAACGTGTGTGTCTCTTGTACTTAGGAACAGGCCTTGGCAGATGCAGAAGACAAAGGAGACATTTCGGTTCCTAAGAACCTTTGTACACAAGGAAACTGGAGAAATGAATGTGTTTATGAACTAAATGACTTTGTGCAAACACATTCCTCCTCTCTGAGATCACACCCTCTTATTAGTAAGAGAGTCAAAGGATTGCTGTTTACTGAGTCCCTACCACCAGCCAAGCATTTTACAGACATCGTTTCTTCCACCTTTACAACAAAGGCATGCAGAAATTATTGCTGTCTCTATTTTCAGGTGAAGAAACTAAAGATAAGAAGACAAAATGAAAAAGAAAAAGGGTAATATTACCAGACAGCTACTAGCAGGGGTTCAAATCAATGTTCAGTGCAAAACCAAGGAACGTTCTATTGTGTGGTGTGGCTCTCTTTGCTAACCATATCACTTTGGAATTTTTTTTTTGAAAAAGTCTCAAAAGGCTAGATTGTTATAGCTGAGGCTAACTTTGAACTTCTGACCTTTCTGCCTCCACCTCCTCAGTACTGGGATTATAGGCAGGTACCACTATGACAGGCCTTTGTGAAACTGGGATCAAACCCAAGACTTCACTCATACTAGATAAGCACACTATCATCTGCACTACATCCCTAGTCTATCAACTTGTCATTCTAATGTATTTTCCCTCATGGCTGATTGTCAAAAAAGTAAACCACCTACCTCCACACACACGTCTGTCTCTTTCAGTCCACAGCATAATGTATAGAGCACAAATATTGGGATGAGACTCCATCCCTCCGTATTAATCTTGGCCTCTTTACGACTCTTTCTACTGAGTTTCACTGTTCAAACTTCCATATCAGCCCTGTGTACTACTAACAGGGTACATAGCCACTCAGACTCAGTTTCCCTTCTATAAAACATCCACATGCAGTTTAGAAAGCTTACAAATGGCATCTGGAGGAAACTCACTCTGATATATGAAGTAAGTGTTGCCTGAGTCTGGAATCCAAAGGGAAGCCAAGAAGGGTCCTTAAGTTATAATCTGGTCATTTGACATTAGCATAAAATTTACTGAACTCTCTAGAGTTTAAAAAAAGTGTATGGACCATTTTAAACATGTAACTATTAATCCTGGCTTAGGTCAAGGAGGATCAAACACATGAGTAATATCGCTTGTGCATGTGACTTGACTGGAGCAGTTCAGGCAGCGAAAACTTTGTATTGAGGACCAGATTCTGCTCCATGCTCACAGATGCCTTCATCTACTCAGCTATGGTGACAAGTATCATGGGCCAGCAGGGCTCCCTGACATAGAGCAAGTCAGTGCCCTACAACATATCCAACTCATCCAAAAGCAGGGCAGAATTCATTCATAAAATGAAAAGTGACTCTTTGCCTGTCGTGATTGAAAGATGATAATTACTATAGCAACATTATTCATCATAGGAAAAAGATAAAAGCAACTGCCCTGTTCATCAAGAGAGGAGTTGATAAAGGAGCTGTGGTATATGTAATTGGAATAATATTTAGCTTTAAAGGGAGGGAAATCCCAACATGTGTGAACCTTAATGTGTTAAATGAAACGAGCCAGCCACGTAAGCACAAGTACCGGATGAGTCCTCACACATAAGATAAGCACAACCAGGCAAATCCACAGAATGGCCACTTACAAGGGCAGGGGAGAGGGGAGATGGGCCACTATTTAACAGATGTAGAGTTTTGGTTTTTTCAGGATAAAATGTTGTGGGGGTCAGTTACATAGCAATGCAACAGTACTAACTGCTATTGAGTTATACATTAAACATGGCTAAGATGTAAAAGCTTATGCTACATGTGTTTTTATCATAAATAAATAAATAAATAAATAAATAAATAAATAAATAAATAAACAAATAAATAAGTCAAACAAATCAACAATGGCTACCAGGGTGGCCTCCAGTTAGCTCTGTTGTTACTGGTCTACAAGGTCTGACAGAATTATCAATGATTTTCCTGCCAGTGTTTAAGCTCAGTGGTGTGCCACAGCTGTGCTCTGTGCTCCTCAGTCTAAACAAGAGCGTGGACCTCCTACCTTTAGCCTTTGATTCTTTCTCAGAAGACTTACAAATGTGAACCTTGAATTAAGGGCTGTGTGTACAGGACACACCTGGTGACCCTGGGGAACCATTCCGTATGGGAGACGGGACAGCGGTGCCACTGTGTTTCTTGTGGGACAGTTGTGTGAAATCTCACGGTTGTCAGAAGTGATGCTTTTGCCCCTGGGGACATCAACAGAGCTCTAGGTGATAGCCCAAGGCTTATCCGTGTCTTTTCCTGGCATATGCCCGTCACATCTGCAACTTATTATTTGGGCCATTTCTTCAGCAGGAAATGGTTGAGTCTCATCATTAATAGGGCTTACTGAGATTTCTGGTTTCAACCCTTCAGGTTAAAATTACTGCCTATTAATTCCCTTAAAAAGGGTGTTTGAATTTCACAAGTGTGCGGATTGAATATCCTTTGTTTGTCTTGAATTGGAGGAGAGAAGACAAACATTATATGCTCCAAAACAAATGAGAGCTGCCTTCAAGTCCAGCATATCCATTACCCAACAAGTGATTAGCCCTTAAAATAGTAAGGTAGTACTTGTTTCACTTTACCTAGACATTAACCTAGATTCCTTATTCTTCCTTCGACGACTTCCTCCATACTTTGCACACAGATACATGTTGAAGTGTGTGAATGAAGTGCATGTATTTGGTGCATATATTCCGTGTTATGGTGAAATGAAACTGGAAATAACGAGCAGCAATGAGAGAGTAGAGATTTTGTCTCTGATAAGTACAGTGCTTCTATAGCATGTTTTCGCTCCCAACACAGATCTCAAATAGCTCATGGTCAGCTCCACAGAACTCAAACTGCAAAGTGACAGCTCTCACCTCGAGTGTCTCATAAAAAGCCAAAGTCATTCTGGAGAGCAAGTACTACCTATTAGTGGAGTGGGGCCAAGTGACCTCTGACCAGCCCGCCACTGGGGAGTTTTGGCCACAGCTGCGATTCCCATCAGCACCCACTGTCTTCCACGACGGGCTAGAGACAGCTCTTGGCTAACGTGAGGAAGTGGTGTTCAAAGGACTTTGAGATGAAAGGACCTTTGGAATCAAAAGGCTCAGTCTTGTGGTAGATTCTCTTTAATATGGTACTAAGAAATGACCTGCTCTTGGCCTTTTAAAGTGTTACTTCCAACCTGTCAAGATCCTGAAGAGGAGCCACAGCAGGTGAGACCACCAGATGTGACAAAAAACAAACTATTTTAGGGCCTAGACTGGCAGTTACATGAAGACCCTGACAAGAATGAGCCTTCTCTGAGAGTTTTCCGACTGAACCAGAGAAACTGGAAATGCCCTCGTTGGGAGCTTTTTGTAACAGGAGAACAGAGATGAGAAAGCTGCATTAAGCTTAGCGTATAAAAGAAGCCAATTGCTAGAGAAATTCTTCACCTGGGCTTCGTGTAACCAACAGCATACTTAAGAAAAGCCTGCCATATACGAATGTGAGTATGGCAGGTGTGTGTGAGCATCCCACGTGCTTCCTGGCCCGGTGCTTTTGGAGCCCTTCCAGAGCTGTGGGACACTGCTTTTCCCTTAGCTCTCTAGCCCATCTCCTTGTTGGGACTGCTTTCATTTGTTAATGAACTATCTTTATCTCTATTTCTAACCATGTGTCCCTGGTCCAGTTCTTTATGGTGGGATGCAAGAACTTGCATACTTTGACAGGTCCCCTTGGAACCTTCCAGTCAGATGCCCTGGGACTCGGATCTGTATTTACTGCGTATTAATAAGGGTTTCAAGCTTCTTGTGGGGAGGGGGAGCAGAAGCTTCAAATTAAGTTTCCCTTTTAAATTCCACCAAGAACAGGTGTTTGTTCTGCTCAAGAAAAGACTTCACAGGGCTGATTTCATGCATAGCTAAAAGCAGTGATAGCCCCCTCTTCCATGACAGAGTCTCTTTATGTAACCCAGGCTAGCTTCAAACTTGTGATCCTCCTGTCTCAGCCTCTGAGTGCTGGAGTTAAAGTTGTGTCCCACTAGAACTGACCCTACTCCAGGGGCTTTCTCCACATGCCATATTAAGTTTGTGTGTTTGCGATGCTGGTGTCTTGCCTACTCTTTCCTTATTTGCAAAACCAGAGCTCTCCACCAGCAAGTGGAATAACTTGCTGAAGTAGCATAAGTAGGAAGTGGCAGAGGTAGGTTTGAGCTCAAGAATTCCAGGGTTCTGCTTTCACTTATGATCCCATAAGATAAATAGTATAAATTGTACAGACTATGTGGAATCTCCAAGAAATCCTAGGTGGCTATCTGCAAAGCCCGTTCACTAGACTCTCCTCTATAGTTGACACACAAGCCCAGGAATTGTAGTCTCCTTCATTCAGTGCTCCTTTTCTTATGTGGATTTCAGTCCTTTCCAAGATTAACATTTGACCCTTTTGCTCTCCATGGCTCTATTGGTCAGCTACCCAACAATGGGAAGTGAATAACAGAGTAGATCATAATCGTCTTGGTCACCTTCCCTAGTGAAACGCCCATCCCTCTACATACTTCTGGGGTTGTACTGCTTACACAGCCATGACTAACTGCCTGGTCTTCTCTGTAACAGAGCTCCCATTCCATAATTATATATTGAGAAAGAAAAAAATCCATTAAGCTGATGGTCATCAGTGTTCCTTCTTCTCCTCTCCTGGATGTGTTCATCCTTTTCCTTCCAGATCTTTGATTCAGTACGTTCTTTAAGAGGATGCACTGTGTCAGACATGCCGCTGCATAGTCATAGTGGCCGTGACCACATGTAGAAGATGCACACAAGAGTAAACTGACAAAGTCCCACATGGACAGGGAGGAGCTCATGGAGTCCTGCCCCAGTAGAGGAGCTATTGGGAACTGACGGCTGCTAGGGGAAGAAGAGTCAGTTTTCTTCAGCGTTTTGGCTTCTGTGAGCTTCCTGTGTTTGAGCATATTATTTTATACCCATGTACATACAGGTAGCACTAAGTGGACTCGGTGGGTTTAAAAAATTAGCCCATGAAATTAGGAATGAATAATGGCAGGGGGGATAGGGGAGGAGCTGGAGAGGAGGGAAAGGGAGGTGGATTATATGCATATGTGAAATTCTCAAACAATAAAAAAGAAAACTTTAAAAATATACAATATAATTTTAAAAGAGACCACACCGTGTTGCTATGTTCCAGCTAGCTGGTAGCTCGCTAACTAGGTCAGTAAGTATTCTTAGTGTGGGTTTCCCCAGAATTCACACCCAAGTAGAAAACACTGGTAGAGGAATAAAGAAATGAGAAACAGGGAAGTGAAGCTAATCTGTCAAAGGGGAGTTGTCCAGTTACCATCAGTGGTAAGTGTAGCTCTATTCCACTGGACATTCTAGAAGACAATGTAGAATTTAATTCAAAATATTTCATCATCATGATCACCACCATCACTACAATTACCTCCACCATCACCATCACCATCACCACCACCATCACCACCACCACCATCACCGCCATCATCACCATCACTACCCTCATCATTACCACCAGCAGCAGCAGCATCTCAAGCTCTACCCCACATCCACTGAATCAGAATGAAACAATGAAACAGCATCCTCAAATAGTGAATTGCTGTTAAGTGACTAGGGTAGAGTATGTTCCCAAATAAGTCAAATGGGACAAGAAAACTCTGATATTCAACCACCGTATCCCCATTTGGCATTGTTTGTGTACCATTTCTGAGGGTTTGACTTTACTTTGGCCCTTGTACGGGCAGAAGAAATCCCCCAACAACAATGTCAAAGATATTAGCAGAGAGTACCTCTTGGCATGCACAGCTACTGTAAGTCCAGCTACTGCACCGCTAGACATAAATGTGCCGTTAAAGCTGAGGTCAAATTGCAATGATTATAAGAACCATTACTATAGCACCAAGTCAATAGTAAAGACACGTTAAATAAATTAGTCATCTTCTCTTATTCTAGGCTCTTATTCTAAATTTCCAAATAAACCAGTCAAGCTACCTTCTAGAGAAAGAACATTACCGCATTCATTTTTAACAAACATTAAAATAAATACAGCATTATTTTTCACCCAGTACTTATTTCAAGCTCTGTCAAGCAAACCACAAGTGACGTCAGGAAATAGCCTCCTGTGTTTCATTTGCTTCTTATAATTCCTAAGATCAATCCTCAGGCGTGGTGGAGAATTGGATGACCTATGTTCTTCATAGCAATGACACACTGTGGCTGCATTTATTTTGGAGTACATTCAAACGCTGAAATTATAGTGTAAAAAAAAACTTGACTCCTATTATAATGTCAAACACTGGTAGAGACGTTTGAACAACATCCAGAAAGATCAGTGGCTGCTCCAGACACAATAAAACACTACACAAGAAAAATAGTCTGTACGTCTTACGATTTTTTAACAAGACTATCAGAGTATTTCATGCTGAGCAAGGGAAACATGTTTGTTTTAAAACATTCTAAGTGTATCTAAAGCTTCTCAGTTGGCTAGGAAACCAAGCTGATGGATAGCACCTCTGAGAAACAGTGGAGTTTTAGATGTGATGAGGTTGATCAGTTTAGGAGCTGCTAACCTGGCTCAGCAGGGAGGGACACTTGCTGCTTTGACAGAGAACTCAGATTTGGTCCCCAGCTTCCACATGAGGTAACTCACAGCTGTCTATAACACTAGTTCTAGAGGAGGATCTCACAGCCTCTTCTGTCCTCTAACTACATGTCCAAATGTGCACATACCCCCTTTGCACATGTACACAATTAAAAATAAATCAAAGCTTTAAAAGATATATTAGCTTAGGAGCTCACAGTATAGGTCTAATAATGGAAATTCAGTAAACATAAAGATAAAATAGATTAGCTATGATCTGTTTTGTTCAATGCATCAAGTAGGCTGAAATGTTCAAAATATTGTAAAATTCCACTTGTTCATTTGTCAACCAACTACCCACATGGAAAACCCTTCATTTAGAAAATGAAAAGTTAATGCGTATTGTATATAGTTGACATGTGTAACTGCCAGAATCCCACAGAATACATTCTTAATCTTGCCTGTCCCCCCTTAACTCTTCAGTCTTCCATCTCTCTGCTCTCACAGCAGCAAAATCAGTTCTATTATCTCCATTAAGTAAGTCTTTCCTGAGCTCATTGAACATTGTGTTTTCTGTGCATTTTATCACATTGCAAATGAGCTGCCTAGCTATGAATAAAAGTCTAGAGGGAATCTTGCTTTTCTTAGAGTCTTTTCTCTCCCTTCATGAAGATCTTCAGCTCTGGTCTAAGTCCCAAAGGACAGAAGAGGTTTTATGTCTTTTATTTATGTGCAGTGTAATTGCTAAACTCATTGGTACTTATAAAGCAAAGCTTGCCACATTTGAGCATCAACTGTTTATTATGAATTTTAGTTTGTTAAAAAGTTGTTAGGAACACCAGCTTGGTAGAGGAGAGTTCTCAAAGAAGCATAATGATTTTCCTTGCCCTGAGTCAGGTGTGGATTGAGGTCAGAAGACTGGGGGTTAGGCTAGGAACGAGACTCACTTATTAACACAAGGAGAGAAGTGATCAATGCCCCAAATCTTAAGGGCAAATCAGATGTGACAAGTCCATGGGTTCTCTTAACGAGCACTGCCTAATAGGAGCATGATGTAATCTATAGAAACAACTCAGATGTATGATTTTCAATGTTTTGGTGGGTCCATCAGAAAAGCATAAAGCTGTGTGTGTGTGTGTGTGTGTGTGTGTGTGTGTGTGTGTGTG
>CABHPH010112844.1:3307-25024 GCA_902168325.1 Peromyscus nudipes
CTCGTGGCTTACCGGCATCTTTACATGCTGCTTGTCTTGGCGGTGGCAGTTGCTTGCATCCATCTACCATTTCTCAGGTACCATTATATTCCTTCTCAGGTCTTTGATGGGATTGAAGACTAGCAGTTATAGTTACAACTTAGTATATATAATATCTTAGATAGAACATATTAAGTATTAGATTCAGGTTCTTTAGTATAGGACACCTTTTGGAATGATCTTTGTAACATGCCATTTACCTATGCTCTATATATCTCTGGATTTTAGTATGTGTTTCTTGCTTGATATTGTTTGCACTGATTGTAGTTCCATCTTATCTAGGTCATTATCCTTCATTACTCCTGGACAATATTTGATAACCATTCCTTTGTATATAATCTTGTATTAAGTTAGAACCTTCTTATTTAGACAAAAAGGGGGAGATGTAGTGGGTAGCCACTCCAGCTTTGGTCTGGAAGTTCCAACCTCCATTGAGGCTTCCGTAACTATCACACCTACAAGGCGGGGCCAAGGGAGGGCCTGAAGAGCTGAGACTGGGATGCGCGGCGCTCTCTTGTTTCCTGGACCTGGACGCGAGAGGTAGACCTAGGAAAGTTCTCCAGAGAACACCGCCGGACTGCGCTGCGTCTCTTCCAGAACCCATCATCTACCTATCCCTTCATTTGTGAGTTACGCCTTTAAATAAATCTCCTTTTAACTATGTGGAGTGGCTTTAATAATTACACCAATACTGGTGGTCCTTTGGCTCCTTCACTTTTTGACCCTCATCCAGAAAGTTCCCTGTGCATTAGGTATAGTTGTACCTTAGCTACTTTCCTATTGCTGTGATAAAATACCATGAAAAAGACAACTTATAAAACAAAGCATTTAATTTGGCTTATGGTTCCAAAGTGGGCATCAAAATGGCCACTGCCAAGTTTGGATGCCCACTTGGGATGGAACCTGGCCCTCCACATTTGCAGCACCTTGCCGTTGTTGTTGCATGTTAGAAGCAGAAGGTTAGAGTTCATAATGGCAGAGCAAAGGAACAGATAAGAGTTCACATCTTGATCCATAATCAAACACAGAGAGATAGCTAACTGGGAATCATACAAGTCTTTTTGAAACTTCAAAGTCTACCACCAGTGACACATGTCCTCCAATAACACCAGAGCTCCTAATGCTTACCAAACAGTTTCACCAACCGGGAAACAACTATTTAAATATATGAGCCTATGGGGGGTCATTTTCATTCAAAACACCACATTGATTTTAGCCATATCACAATACAAAATACATTTAGTACAGCTTCAAAAGTACCCATTGTCTTTCACAGTCTCAATACAGTTTAAAAGTCCAAAGTCAGTCTAAAGCGGGGAGTCGGGGGAGCAGGAGGAAGGATGAGAGGCAGATCTGTGGTTGGTATTTAAAATTAATTTAAAAAATATATATATATATATATATATTTTTTGCTGGGCGTTGGTGGCTCATGCCTTTAATCCCAGCACTCGGGAGGCAGAGCCAGGCAGATCTCTGTGAGTTCGAGGCCAGCCTGGTCTACAGAGCAAGATCCAGGAAAGGCGCAAAGCTACACAGAGAAACCCTGTCTCGAAAAAACAAAACAAAACAAAACAAAAAAAATTTAAAAAAAGGTCCCAAGTCTCTTCTGTGATTTAAGGAGATCCCTTAAATGTAATCCCTATAAAATCCAACCGCAAATTTCTTCCAACATGCAACATCAAAGAGTATACATACTATTCCAAAAAGGAGGAATGGGTGAAGAGTGAGAAAATATTAGATAGACAGAGAAGACTGAAACCCAGCAGGGCAAACTCCAAATCCATGTCTGATATCAGAGGGTTTAGGTGGCTCTGTCCTCCCAGCTTTTGGTGCCTGAAAATTACTGATCTAACTTTGCCTGGCTGGACATTTTGTACACAGCTCTCCTTGGCAGATATTCCAAAACTTCTAAAATCTTGGGGATTCCAACGCAATCCAGACTTCACTTTCACAGCTTCACACAATGAACTCCTCCATGGAGGGATTCCCTGCCACACACATGGCTTCAGTCTTCCTCATTGACCAAACAGAAAGATTCCACAATCCCATTATTCATGTATCCTTCATGGCTCCAAATCCAGAACCATTGGACGGCACTGCCAAGTTTGGATGCCCACTTGTGATGGAACCTGGCCCCCTACATTTGCAGCACCTTGCCTTTAGAAACGGAAAATTTCTTAGGCCTTTTCTTTTCACAAGCTGGAAGCTTAGCTGAGTGGGTGGGACCTTGCCCTAAGGATGTTCTTCCATTTATTCCAAAGCAGCTTAGGTCTCACCTTGATCTCCTGATCTTTTTCAGCATAATCTTTGGCTCTGATGTTAAGTTTCCTTGTGCTGTTTACCACTTTAAATAGTGTATTTTGTATTTCTTTTTACACCACCTTTTCTTTTTCATTGTAGGGTGATTACTAATAACCATGGCACAAAGGCAATATTAGGCTGTCTTTAAGTCTCCTCCACGAATTTTCAACTCAGCAACAGGCAAATTCTTAGGACAATGGCACAGACCAGCCACATTCATTGCCAAATATCACAAGAATTGTCTGTAGCTCCACTGTTCATATTGTTCCCCTATGAAACCTCTTGGCCTGGGTCTCCATAGTTCACATTGGTCTCAGCACTATTGTCTCCAAGTCCAACAAGGATGACCTATTACACCTTGCTTACATCATTCAACCGCTTTCTGACATTTTTTCTCTTTTAACTATGAAGTCTATTACTTTAGCACATGTAGAACTATTCAACTTCTCTTCCTTTTTCTCTGTGTATATCTCAGAAATAAAGCTATTCAAAACTGTTTGTTTCAGTGCTGGGATGAAAAACAGAACCTCATCTAAGCTAAGCAAGTGCTCTACTACTAAGACAAAGACTGTAACCCTAACCTCTAAGTTTTCTTTTCTTCTCCTTTGTGTATGTCTGAAGAACTTAATATATTTGACTTAAATGAACAAAGTTTTATCATAGTATTACCTTAGGATTAGCAATAATGTCTACTTTCGTTGATGATTGTATTCAACTTTATGATAAATGGCTTTGAGTTCCTTGTTATTGCTAATTTTATTCATCTCATTTTTGTTAAAAATTTACTCATTTTTGCGCCTTTCCTGGAACTCACTTTGTAGACCAGGCTGGCCTTGAAGTCACAGAGATCCGCCTGACTCTGCCTCCCGAGTGCTGGGATTAAAGGCGTGCGCCACCACCAACACCACCACCACCACCACCACCACCACCACCCGGCATGAATTAATTTTATATATAATGCATTTAATACTTCAACTGTTTTTAAGGTGACAAATTTTGATATGTACATTTCATCTAAATGTTACTCTGATCTTCTCTTCAGGAGAATTTAGAAGTATGATTAGAATTTAGAATTTAGAAGTTTAATTAGATGTATGATGTATGATTTTGAAGTATTTGAAAATTCTGTTTAGAGAACATTATTATTTGAGACTTACTAAGAAATCTGTATACTACATAATATACACTATCTTTATAAATATTCCACATGCACCTGAAGAACAGTTTTGAGTTTCATGAAGTATTGTCATAGACACACTTAAGTTTAGATTGACGTGATTGTGGGATCCTGGGATCCTTCTATGGTCTTACTGGGTGTTTTTGGTTTTCTCAATTAGTGAACTGTTTTGGCTTGATAGTTTTCTCAGTTAAAGAAGAGTGTTAAAATCATCAGCTAGAATATGGCTATGTCTGCTCTCAGTATGGTTTTAGCTGCATACAATTCTTCACAATCATTACATCTCCCATGAAGGATGTACATTAATCATATTTAAATATTCTTCTCTAGATCTCTAGTCACATTTACTGCCCTAAATTCTTCCCTGTTTGATATCAATATAATCACTCCTACAAATTATTAATATTGTTTGCACAGAGTTGAATTCACTTTATTGCTTTCTACTTTTAGCCGATCTGTTCCTGTTATTTAAAATACGTCTCTTATTATAGTACATAATTCATTTTGCCTTTAATTTGATATTGTCAGTCTCTGCTGATTAATAAAACTTTTTACAACATTTACACTTAATGTAACTATTGATATGACTGTGGTTTAAGCTAATATTTTGCTAGTATTTTTCTATTTTTTACATCTGGTTTTATGTTTTGCTCTTTTTATTTCTTCCTTCATTTAAGTAAATCAGTCTTTTTAGGGTTTTTCTTTCAACTTTTGATGTTTTATTTTTCTGCTTAGAGCCATTTAATATTGCCCTTGAGATTATAATATATATTTGTAACTTACCAGAGTCTGTACTAATGTAACATTTTGAAAATAATGTTATATTGCATTCTGTGTGATGTGCCAACCTTCCAACATGTGCTTCCTCTCACTCACCTCCTCTCTCAGTTGATGAGACAGGTTTTACTTCTGCATCTATTGTGAGCCTCACACTGTATTCTTGTTGAGTTTCTTTGATGGCTAAAGGACTTTAAAGAGAAGGAGGAAACAAGACATCTTAAATTTTATTCTTTATTTCTGGTCATATTGATTTTGTATTTACTTGAGTTCCCACTGAGCTACAGAAATTATCCTTTGTGGATTCAAATTTACTTTACAATAGGCTTGTTTATGAAGCTGTCCCCTTGTATTTTTTGAAAGCTTTTTTATGCCATGTTTGTTGAATGGTATTGGGAATATAAATAGTAGATAAAAAATTAAAATTGACATGAAAGAGGAGTGCAACAAGTTGTGGGAAGTTATGGATGAAGAACACCATCCAGTAGGGATGGAACCAAGAAGGCTTACAGTGTCAGTGTGTTAATGTCAGGAAGATGAAAACAAAGCAGATGGGCAAGTGAGAGACAAAGAAGTCAGCTGAGACTTACTCAGGCAAAGTGAACATAATGGACTTAGGAAAAATTCTGAACAGAATGTACATTATTTCCTGTACTCCTCCTTCCAAAATTTAATTGCCCATTTAACACTATATTCTGAAATGACTAGCCTCAAAAATTCTGCCTGTATGTAATTGCATGACTAGCATACAACATGAGCCACAATTAAACATTTAAGTTGAAAATTACACATTTTAAAATATCTTAATATATACCAAGTGATGAAACTCCTCCCAAGTCGGTTTCTATCCTATGCTCTTAGAGCTGACCGAAAAATTGTTGAAAATCCAGGTTCTTAATCCTTTCCTCCACACCATTCCTGGCCAATCGTAAGTTTCATCTCTTCCAGTTTCCAGGAAAAGTGGTCAGGTAGCCTAACTGGATGCTTCACTATGAGGAAGGCCACTTTTCTTATCAGGCCAATGCCACATGTCCTGTTATACCAGAGCACTGACAGCATGTGCACTTTGGGGCTGATAAACTGCTTGGATTCTGGACACAATCTATAAGTAGAAATTCCTAATTTACCTTCAAAGTTTCTTCTAGTATCAACTGCCAATTCTGGATCCCATCCTTGATCTATCTTTGAAAGTGCTACCCAAATTATGGAAAGCATTCATGTGTCCATACTAGGTTTGCTTACTCATATGGAGGCTTCCTATAGGCTGGCTGAAGAAAAAGAACTTGACTTATATGTGGGTTTGTTTATTTGTTTGTTTGTTGTTTGTTTGTTTGTTTGTTTTAGGGAGAGAGGAGTTGGATGGGTAGGTAGGTGGGAGGGGATTTGGGGGGATTTGGGGAAGGGAAAAAGCATGATCAGAATGTACTGTATAAACTTATATTTTATTTTTGGATAAAACAGGCATAAAAAACCTTTTATAGAATGAAAGTCTTGATAGCAATGTTCAAAATTCATCTTTGAAACCTCAATCATATCAGAGAAGACATGCATACTAAATACTGAATCAAAATTTTCAAGACAGAATAACTTTAGTCTAAACACAGATTAAAACTCTTTGTTGTAGTGAAGTGTGTCTTGACTTGCTACAGGTGAACTACAGAAATAAAAAATCTCTTATTGAGAATTCTGAGCTTGCATTTCACAAAAAAACTGAATCAGCTGTTTCATGCAAGATAAAAAAAATCCTTCAATGGTAAGAGATTAAAGAGGTTATCTTTCATTGGTTTTTCATATGTTACAAAAAATCACGTATTTGCTTTTACTATTCTTATCTTCATGTTGCAATATCTATTACCAATTAATCAGTTGTTCCTTTACTGACTCTGTCCATTTACAGATTGTGGACTACATATGTGCACTGTGTATCTCATTGACCTGTAAAATGCCTATAGTAACTATAAGCTATATGTTTCTAAAAACAGCTAGCTCTATGCAGCATTCTATGTTAGGATTTGAATGCTCTCTGGTGGCCAATCATTGTTCCCATACACTATTATTATTCCCATTCCTAGCCTGCCCCAGATTGGATGAAAGATCTGCAAAGCCAGCAATGCAATAATGGAAAAATACAACACATTTTATATGTGAGTGGCATCCCCCTCACACTCACACAAACGCCTAGAAGCAGGGTCATGACCAATGGTCCCCTTATAGGCAAATGTGAAATAAGAGATAAGTATGTCAGCAATTCTTGACACTGGCCGTGGGCCTTCTTCACCCAAACTGAAGGCTATGGAATAGAAACCTCAAGTTAGGAGTTTGGAATTTTCCTTCCTTGCTTTTCACTAACTGCAATTTAAAATGTGAGTGGGATGAGCCTGACAGATCCCACTTTCCATCTTACCTGCTCTCAGGCAGTGATGGCCAAAGTAAATATTCCAATACAGGTTTGTGCTCATGCTGGTAGTACTGGCTTCCCATCTATCATGCATTGCTTTTTAAAACTTTTTTTGTTACATATTGTGAGTTTGCAGTGTATATATGTAAAATATGTGTGCATGTGTATGCAGATGTGTGCCTCTGTGCATACCCATGAAGGCAAGAGGCAAGAGAGGGACATTGGATGTCTTGTTCTATCTCTCTTTATGTTATTTCCTTGATATACATCCTTTTACTGAACTCAGAGGTAGGCTGGTGGGCAGCACATCACTATGATCTTCTTATCTCCAACTCCTATAGTGCTGGGATTACAGGTGTGCACAACCACACCCATCTTTTTACACAGGTGTTTGAAATTCAAACTCTGGCCCTCCTCTCTACATCTCAGGCTCCCTTGCCTACTGAGCCATCTCCCAGGCCCCCCATGTATTCTTGTAACACTACTGATCAAAACAAAACTGGATAGAGGTAGCTTAATACTATGTGTCATTATGTCACCTCAGTAATACACACAGTTCTTTTTTGTTTGTTTGTTTGTTTTTTTTTTTTTTTTTTTTTTTTTTTTTTGTTTTGTTTTTCGAGACAGGGTTTCTCTGTGTAGCTTTGCGCCTTTCCTGGAACTCACTTGGTAGCCCAGGCTGGCCTCGAACTCACAGAGATCCGCCTGGCTCTGCCTCCCGAGTGCTGGGATTAAAGGCGTGTGCCACCACCGCCCAGCCACACAGTTCTTTATACACAGTCAGTGCTCAAACAACATTTATGTTATTATGCATGGCTGCCTTTTTCTATGCAACAAGGTTTTATTTGCTACAGTCGTCTTCCAGTGTTGGCCCTTATAGCTCCTGTTGTAAGAATGTTCATGATAACTTAGAGGTCCTGAAAATGGCTTGCGTGAACTAAGCCCCAAGGGATCCAGTGGCCTGTCCAAGGCCATGCTGGTAATTAGTGAAAAATCAAGAAGGAGAATACACATATTCAGGCTCTGTAGTCATTTATTCTTTGTGGTTTGCATTTTTAAACATGGGCATACCTATATAATAATAATGCAATGTTTTTAAGGAGGAGGCCACATTTGTCCCTGCGACATGGCTTATGATGGATATGTCAGAATGGCAGGTCCCCCAAAGGCACCCCAATACATACTTCCTCATGTCCAAAAAGAATATAGCTGGGCTAAGACAAACAGTAGGACCAATTCAATTTACTCAGGTGGTTAAGCAGAGCTAATTGTGAAAAGTAAGAAATGAAACAACCCCACTAACAAAGCTCATAAGCAATCAATCCCACTCTGAAAGGGATCACAGTTTCTGATAAAGCTGAAAACTGAACAGAATTTGGAAGACTTTTGAATCAATAGTCTCCATGGTTTTCATTTTCATTTAAAGGAGAAAATACTGCAGGCCTTCAGCAAGACTGATAGATTGCTCCTTGATCAATTCTTCCCTTCTCCTGGTTGTAAAAACAAAACCATAAATTATACTAATTCCTATTTTGGCTAAATGATTTTCAGGGTGGAAGGTGACAGCCCAAGTAATCATGGATTCATCTTGCACAAAACCCAGAATCACAGCATCTGAATGACTCTCTCTCTCTCTCTCTGTCTCTCTCCTCTCTCTCTCCCTCCTGCAGTCCTGTCAGAACACTAAGGCTCTTCCAGAGTCAAAATGAAAATCTATTAAATAATTAAAATTTTTTATTTTCATTCAAATAACATTTCCTCTGTTTCTGTCAGTAGCTTGGGAATAATGGCATTGATTCTCATCACAGATAGATAAGACACGACTTAATAGTATGTGTTTCAAGCTTAATTTTTCTTTCTAATGGATGATTTTTGACTTCTTTAAAAATAAATACATTCTAATGACTCTACTTTGGGCATATCTTCTTGTTGAAGTGTTTGCTGGCACATGCAGATGCTCATGGTCTACTGTGAACATGCTTTGTGGCTCTACAGCGTGAGCAAGCAAATCAAATTGAAAGTAAAAAAGAAATAGATAACAGACATCAAAGAGCAATTGAGAGAATTTGGTCCCCACTCAGCCTCGCCATTTCTTTGAGCTGGCACACCATGGCCCCATGGAGCCATTTTGCATGAGTAAGAATCATGAGTCAACTTTGATGTCAAGGGCTCTGTGTCTGATTGAAATGAAGATGAAAGTTGGATTTGCACTATAGAGAGACTCCATAAACTTTTTCTTCCCATAACTCTGTAATTTTTAAGTTGTACATTAAGTGTTACTTCTGTATAAGATCCTGTACAAAGGACTAGAGAGATAGCTCAAAGGTTAAGAGAACTGGCTGCTCTTCCAGAGGTCCTGAGTTAATTCCCAGCAATCACATGGAGGCTCATAACTATCTGTAATGAGATCTGGTGCCCTCTTCTGGCTTGTGGGGATACATGCAGGCAGAACACTAAACACATAACAAACAAATAAATCAAAAAAAAAAGAACCTGTACAAAGTTTGAAGGACATAGAGATAATAGAGATAAAGAAGACCAACATGTTTCCCTCCTCTGAGACAGAATGTCAGCCAGGATCCTCAGAAAAGTAAAAAACAACAGGAGATATGGTTTGATTGAAGATGGATGGATGGATGGATGGATGGATGGATAGATAGATGGGTGGGTGGATGAATGGATGGATGGGTGGATGATGAGTGAGTAGACAGAAAGAAAAAATTCATGAATATTCATATATTTTGAAACAGACTGATTCTGGTTGATAATTACTTCAAAACTGACTTGGCTTAGGTGATTTATGACATCCATCAAGACTGCTATCAACGAGGCCAGGTGTCAGGCTGGGAACTGTTCATCACAAATTTATATTCTCTCTTCCTCAGATAAACCTGAAATTTGTCCTTAAAACCTTTCAAGTGATTAAATGCTGCCCACTTGGGTCACCGAGGGCCATTTCTTTTTCTTAAAATCAATGAGTTGTAGATAGATGTAGCAGGAATCTTAAAGAGTCTTATTAATAAAATCAAACCTGTGGCCAGTTATTGGGGTGAATGCTGGAAGGTCAGAGAAGCAGAACAAGCCACAGCTAACCTCACCTGGCCAACTTCTCAGCTGGTCTGGTTTCCTCAGACTGGAAGCTTCCGTGTCCTCATCCCAATGGCTCTCAGCTGAACTGATGCTCGAAAGCCTGAAGCTTAACTAGCTAAAAGCTTCTAGTTTCTGGTCCTCATGCCTTATATACCTTTCTGCTTTCTACCACCACTCCCTGGGATTAAAGGTGTGAGTCACCATGCTTGGCTGTATCCTTGAACACATGGATTTCTGCCTCTGGAATGCTAGGATTAAAGGCGTGTGCTACCACTGCCTATCCTAAGTATCTAGTGGCTTTTCTGTTCTCTGACCCCAGATAAGTTTATTAGGGTACACAATATTTTGGGGAACACAATACCACCACAGATAGATATACAAAATACCTTTATAGCAACACCTAGAGATTGATTATACAAATGGGTGGTATAGTCTACCCAGGTAGGCAGATAAAACAACCATCACAGAGAGATTATAGTTTGTTGAGGGAGATAAACATTGAAGAGATAATTTTCAATATTATGGAAATCACATTATAGCCTCAGGAATTTAGGTGAACTGGGCCATCTTAGGTCCCAAAGGACTTACCTGCAGAACCCACATGCAGGCAGAGACCAGGAGATGAACAAGAGTTTTCCAGGATGAGAGAGGAACTACATTCCATGCCCTGTGTGCTTGCTTAAACAAAATCCTTTAATTGATAAGGAAATTGTCACATTTGAGAAGCAGAAAAAGGGTCAGGGCATCTGGAACCTAAGAAGCTTTGGAGTCAAGTGTCCTTCATGCACAAAGTAGACTTAAGGAACATAAGCAGGACCTTTATCATTTTTTGATCTGGGTAACTAGCCTATCTCTGTTGTTAAGGTTTTGGGGGGGTTCTTTTGGGGGGCCCACCACCCAACTCCAAAATAAAGCACACATGGAGGCTTATTATTACTTATGAATGTCTGGCCTTAGCTTGGCTTAGTTTCTAACCAGCTTTCCTTAACTTAAATTATCCTGACTACCTTTTGCCTCTGTGCTTTTCATTTTCTATTCCTGTATACCTTTCTTTCTTATTCCATGACTTGCTGTACAGCTGGGTGGCTGGTCCCTGGAGTCCTCCTTCTCTGGCTACTTCTAGCTCTTAGATTTCTCCTTCCAGTTTTCTCCTTCTATATATGCTCTCTGCTTGCCAGCCTCGCCTATCCTTTTTTCCTGCCTTGCTATTGGCCAGTTCTTTATTAAGCTATCAGGTGTTTTATACAGGCACAGTAACACAGCTTCACAGAGTTAAACAAGTGCAACATAAGCAAAAGTAACACAACTAAAATAATATCCTACTACATATCTTCAGTTATAGCATCTTTGGGACAGTAATTTTTTAATTCTATTCATCTCATGATTAAAGCCCTTACATGCTCACCTACTATATGTGAAATGAGAGTTTCTTCAAGGATTTCAGAATCAGGCCCAATGTAACTGACTCAACAAGATCCACCACTTTCTGTCCTGTGACCACTTCCCACTCTGTTCCCAGACATGCTAATGCCCTTGAACTTGCCCTTTGCTCTCCCCACAACTCCCGAAGATTTCCAACAGAAGTCTTCTCAGCTTTCAGATGCTATGCAGACCTCCCATCATGCCACATGCCACTTGGGTCAGAGCAACTCAGAGCCATCCCAATTCTGTGTGTAAATATGTACCCTTCCTCACTGTCCACCTCCACCCACTTCTCAGGGAGAGGCATCGAAGCACAGACTTTAATGCATATCTTTAAATATGAATTTAATGTTTTTGGTAAATATCATTCAATGTTAACTTTATGAATTACCAAGAAGAAAGTAATAAGACACAATTAATTGTCAATGGGACCACCAGGCTACATGATGGAATAGGAGTTCAGCACACCTACAAATTCCAGGTGACTGGAAACGTGGCTTACTGTGATAAGATTAGAGTAACAAACATTTTCTGTCTGAACTTATAGTTTTTGTAGTTTGCTTTTTACTCACTTAGCTCCTGTATCACCAGTATAGTAAAAAGGCTAGAAAAGGGTCTTGATTTAAATGATATCCAGACAGGCTATCATCAAATAATATGGATGAAATAAAATTGTTGCAAAATGTTCTTGTTATATAAAAGGAGAGCCATTACAGAATTACACACCTTTTTAGTAAAAGGAATATCTTAAAGCTATATTATAGTACAAGAATAAGGTTAATATTAATTTTAGAGATGGTGAGTGGTTCAAGTAAGAGCTATTGCTCATTATTTGAAGAGTGGACAAAGGTGTTTAAGAACAAAAAAAGTTTATCATGATAACTGAGAAATACAAAAGCACATAGTATGTACTAAAAACTGTTCTTATTGCTACTGCCATAAAATTTGTAAAGCATGAGCATAACATCTCTATCAATGTTGACAGAGTGTAGACAATCAATTAATGACACACTAGCCTGTGTTGGGAAAGCAATCACTGTGTTGCAGGCACTAGCATCCTGAAGCTAAGTAATGATTTTCAGTTTCCATATAAAAGTATTTCAGAAACTTGCAGACTCCATCGCTCTGGGCAACAGCTCTGGCGTGCATTTCTTGATGTAGTTGCATCCCCTTAGAGAAGTCAATGCTGAAGACTGATGTGAAGGCCAAGCAAAGAGTTGTCCAGCCAACAATGATGTTATCTACTAGGTTTAGAAGGAAACTAATGCTTCCTGTATCCCAGAGATGCTTGGGCTTGTCTAATGGATGTCCTGGAGGCTGCTGTAATGAATAACAGGGCCCTTCCATGGCATTTTCCTTCTCTTGATGAAAAGCTGGATCCTCAGCTTCTTCCTTCTTATTGATTTGCTTGCCACACTCCTCAGGAAATCTGCCTCTGAAACCAGTCTCGTTGTTATGAAAGATCTTCCCCCAAGCCTAAGTATGGCCCCCTCTTAGGGGTCAGCCAGACCCCTCTTTTCTCTTCCATTAGAGTTAATCAATGCTTAGGCAGGGAGAAAGAAAACACTGCCTCATACTTCAACAACTGCAGTTTGTTGTTTGCTGACTGCTCATGTGCATACTCTAAGTTTAAGGTGCTTATTTTTTCAAAAAAAATGTAATTTTTTTTTTTAGTGCAAAGCTAGGGCATCTTGCTAAATGTGGAATTCTTAGGAAGGTCAGCATCAATGAAATCAAGTACAATTGAGTCTTTTCTGTAGAAAGACTGTTTAAGGGGCTGAAAGCAGTCAAATATGAGACACAGTTCTTGCTCTAAAGAAATACTGACTTTTAGGGATGACAGATTCTAAAATGGGAATATTTTTTATAGGTGAATAGTCAGAATAAGGAGTTATAGAGAAAAAGGTTGGGCATTTAGCTTAGATTGTGGCCTGGGAAGTGGAGAATTATAGATGGCCTCCTGGGGGGATGATAACTCTAACACAGGATATAGAAACCCTTGTCAGCAGCAACATCTGGAAATGAGATTAAGATGTGGAGCTAAGCATAGAACAAGGGACCATGTCTGAGTTACTGTGTCACTTGCAGAAAGTATAAGCCTACACTATGTTCGCTTAGGTAGGAAGGAATTTCTTAGTGGTTTTCTATCTCTGTTTTGGTTTTGAGAACATCAAGATAAAAAGTGAGGACTTATAAAAAGACAGGATATGGAAGGTTACATTGTCAGAGATGATTGAGTCACGCCTTAGCAACATCTAGTGTTTAGGGGCACAAGGTGAGGAGACTCAATTGCAGATATCAGAAGAATTACTAAAGCCTGAAACAAAACTGTGTTTCTAAGACATAAAGTATCAGGGACCATGCTCAGGTGCTATCTTAGCTTTGAGCACTTACACAGAGGCTCTGTAAAATGTGGTGTGTATCTGATTCACATGATACACAGACAGGGAAGAACTGGTACAAGACTTTAGTTAAAAACTTTATTAGCAAAAAAAGTCTTGCTGAATGAAGTTTTCTTCCTTGTTTGCTTTTAAAGCTATGTGCGAGTGTGTGTGTGTGTGTGTGCGCGTGTATACATATATTAACATATACAATATATATGTATATCAATTACTAGATTGTACATTTTCATATCTAGTAGATAATTTCAATAAAAAATTGTTTAGAAAAGTTAAGCGGTCATAGATAGGATATTATTGAAGGCCTGGAGAAACCCACCTAGTGACTCTTGGTTCCTAAGCAGCCTTGGGACCATCTAGTGGTCATTACTCCAATGTGCAGAGGTGACATCACAGGAATGTTTTCTCAACTGGGAATATATGTCAATGTCAAGACAGCAAATGGCAGTGGGAATCTTCAGTCAGAGCAGAGAAAAATTCATTAATAGTAAAGGGAATTCCACAGATACCCATATTTATATCCTTATGAAGACATAAATATAAACAGACATACTATGTTTTATATGGATCTTGGTAATATCAGCTTCATTATTTTCTAAAATTGTTACCAAAGAAATGATATTATTCAGGCTAAGCCTTTCTTCTTAAAATTTGACACATCTTCCCTGAGGGAACAGCACAATAGGAACTCTATACTCATGCCATATGTATTTGCAGAGCCAACCAAACACATTTGAAAGAAAACACTGCATCCATTCAGACATTTGTTGACATAAATGATACTGTCCCAACACTATTTAGATAGCATTTTCCTTATATTAAGTGGTATAAGAAATACAGGGGTAGTTTGTATGCCTGTTACTTTCAAATACTATATTTTTTCACTTAGAGGAAATTATTTCATTTGTGGATTTTTAAGTCCTTGAGTAGTTCTAGAAACTATCACCATTAGTGATGCATGGCTGACTCTAATTGACTAGTCATGGATCAATATTCTCAAAGTGTCCCTCAATTTTTTTCATGTTTGTGTTTTAACTAATTGCAGAGGGATTTTAGATGATTTCATTGAGCTGCTTCTTCTCTGAAATAGAACAAGTAATCAGTTTGGATCTTTTTCATTGTTGATACTTTTGTGTGTTTCAGCATTACATGGAGATGTAAAAATATATTTGAGCCGTAAAAATGCCAGTAATGGGGAGAAAACTAGCATGTAGCTATATGCTGACAATAGATCTGCTGTTGACACTGTTAACTGCTCCACCCCATCAGTCCTCTAGTCTTTCTATGAAAAATAAAGGAAATTGGATTTGTCATATAATTAAAATTTAATTGACTACAAATGTTAAGATTTAACTGGAGAGTGCTTTAATGTCTTCTCTTAGTTTATTAGCTATATATCTTTGCCTGGTTTTCCTTCTTTTCCCACATCCATGCTTGTGATGCTTAATAACACAGTTTGGTATTCAACAATTGAATAAAACATAATTTGAGCAGGAATTCCTATTAGCATCTGATATTCATTCATGGGATCTGTTTTTCATTATTTTGATATTCCCTTCATGTTCAGTGTGGATAGCGTAGCATGAAATCTACAATTATAAATATGCATGATGAACACTGTATTTGAAACTCAATCGGTTATTACTGTGGAATCTGCATATGATAATCTGACCATCCAAGGTTTATGATTGACTTTAACGTGTATAGAGAGTACAGTTCTAAAAGTACAATTTTACATGTTGGAAACATATCTTCACACTCCTTCCTACCAGTTTTTCTGTAGAAATAATTTTGTAGCGAGAGGGCAGCTGCAATCCAAGGGAACAATCTCATTATAAAGTCTTACCTATTCAGATTACCACCACTGTTATGTGCAACTAGAGCTCAGAACAGGTCTTTGAGTTCTACCCCATTGATTAAAATACCCTCAATTAGATATAGAATACTTAAAATGATCTTTTTTAAAGTACCTACTTTAATACCTTCATTGATAGACTAACACTTTTTAGGAACGTTAAAAACATTGGGTTCTGATACTTCTTTCTAGCAGAAAATTAGATAGAATGAAAATCAGCTCAAAATAAAAGGATAGAAAGTAACATAAAAGTAAGTTGTGCTCTACTGTCTGTTTGGCTGGGAAAGCCAATTTATTGCAAGCAGTTCCCTCCACAGAGGAGTCAGAGAGTTGACCAAATATGAATTGCTTCCCACAGAATTTATAGTTATCAAAAATTCCAATCTCACTTTCCAGTACAAGTTACCATGATAAAGAAGGTTCTGAGGTATTTCTCTGTAACAAAAGAGATAGTGACCTCACATATTCTGAAAACTCTGCTTCTTTTATTGATGCCAGCAAACACTGATTAAACACATAGTTTGTGCTAGACTCACTAGGAAACAGAAAAATGAAATCTAGTTCTGTATTTATTTCTAAACACATTTTACTTTCTCAGAATAAGACTTGAAACTTGAAAGATCTAATACACATTTTACTTTCTCAGAATAAGACTTGAAACTTGAAAGATCTAATACACAGAGAGAGGGAGAGAGAGACAGAGAGAGACGGAGACAGAGAGACTAAGAGACAAATAGACAGAGACGAGAGAGAGAGAGTCATACACAGACATGCAGATATACATATACATGGGCACATACAATATACACACAAATGCAACTCTGTTAATTTCTCCTAAACTCTGTCAGAAAAAACGGAGGTCCACATGGAATATTCTTATTTTGGGACCTCTTTCTGGGAACTAGACACAGGCTTTAGGTGTACACTTGAAGTACTTGAACACTTTCAATCTGAAACAGTCACTAAATGAACAGTAAAATCATAAAACCTCAGTGGAGAAATTTGAGTGTTACCTAATAACTATGTATTTAATAAAATTAGAAGGTGTGCCTTAGCCAGCACTAAGGATATTTAAACCCCTAGGACCAAGCAGCTATAACAAAATACATCCATTAGCTACTAGTTAATCAAATGCAAGTAGACTTTGTTGCCGGAAGGCTGAAATCCTTGTCCATGATCATCTGTACTGATTTAACACATTTCATTAGCTCTTCCAGAGAAGAAAGGATCACAGTTTCTTGACAGAGATCAATTGTGTAGTCATGACAGATATTTGTGGTGGGGAGTAAAGCCCAGCCCAGCCTCTCTTTTCTACAGACCAGGTTGTCTTGCCTCAAAGATTTGAAATAGATTCCCAGCATGCACATTTTCTCCATCTGCTGATTCTGAGTATGTCCCTACATCTTCCCTAAGCTTCCTTCTTATTTTCACCATCATCCTGTTAGTGATGACACTGAGTTCCTTCCTTCTCCCACAGTGATTCGGATGCTGGATGGATCAAGTTTTGGATTGAAATTTGTCATAACTGAAAGGGTTAAAACAGAGAACAGAGATGTCAAAGGAGTCTCAACATCAGCCTTTACCACAGCATCTGGTTCATTTCCATGAAAGAAACGTTTGGTTGGTAACAGGCTTCTGCTAGGCCCTGCTCTTGCTTGCTTCTCTGTTTTCTCTTGTGATTCCTATCTCTTGCCTCTTTCCCATCCTATTCAAGTGTCCTATTATTTCCTTCGTATGACTTTTCATGGGAAAAAATAATACAAAATCTATTCACACTGATAAGACCTAAGAAACAATCCCAACTGAATTTAGTGTGGTTAAACAATTCATTTTGGGGGGTTACTTACAAGAGTGTGGGTGACCCAAGAGCATATTCACCACTGAAAAGTCCTCCCCACATATGTGGTGGCTCAGAAGAGGTGCATCCCCAAAATTCTCTGCACAAGCTGAAAGCAGCTTCACAGAAGACAGTTCGCTCTTCCTCAACAAGTCTGAGTTCTCAGTGAATACTGCTCTATAACCTCATGAATCTTCTACAAAGTTCAGTGCTGAGCCTTGTAAGTCTGGTTAGCTTCCTGAGTTGTAGGAGTGTCCCACCATCTCTGGGACAGCATTTCTCATTTCCAAGGAAATAATATACCAAAATAAACAATACAGAAATAAAAATAAACCACACAAAAACTTCTACCACCTCCATTTTTACAAAGCTGCTGTGAATAATGGCTAATTTCTTGAGATACGAAGATCATTTCTTTCACGCCAGGGCCAATGGTAGGAACGACACATCCCAACCTGAAAGGCCTCAAGACAGTATTTGTCATAACAAAAGAGAGATTATATTCTTCCTCATAGGAATCCCACCTTTCTCCAAGATTAAGAAACCTACACCCTTTACCATCTCTTCAAAGTAATATGCTTTCTCTCCTTTTATACAGCCATCCATTAATTCCACAAAGAATTATTCAGTGTCTTCTGTGTATAAGGCACCATATCAGGGTTTGGAAAATGCAAATTTTAATATAAATTTTGAAATAGTATCAGATCTCTTGGCTAAAAGAAAAATTCCTTATACATAATGGCTACTAATATTCCAGTGAATAGCTCAACTAATTTTTTATTTTGGGTGAGGACAAATGAGAAACTGGTTATTTGAATTTTATAGGTTACTTTTCAAAGTAATGAATGTTTTGCCTCCAATTAGCAGTTTTTTGTCCTCTTGGAAGGCCAGGCATAACTCTTACCAATTCTGAAAAATATTATCCCATCATAACAAATGATGTGACTGGGAGAACACAAACCTATTTCTTAAACTCAGCATTGTCAGGACAATAAAGTGTTCTCACCCTGTCCTTCTGTTTTATGGGGAACTTTATTTCAGTCTCCGATCAAATGATTTAATTTCCAAGTTTTTGAGAGTAATTCCAAACAACCTTTAGAAAGTACAGACAGGGTAAAGAACCTTGGGCATTGGCCTAGTACATGCTGCTTCCAAGGAGTTAAAAATGCAATACCTTACAAGTATTTCTACGTGACAGTATAACAGGCATCTTTATCCATGTGTTCGTTTTGGTAAATGCATCATGCCAAATATGCCCTGTATGATAATAACTGCCCAAGTTGCTTGCCTGGTATAACAATAGGATAATTCTCAGTTCAGTGTGTGTGCGTGCGTGCGTGCGTGCGTGCGTGCGTGCGTGCATGCGTGTGTGTGTGTGTGTGTGTGTGTGTTAGTCATGACGCAAGTGAGGTAAGTGTGTTTTTTGTCAGCTGACTCAGAACAAATTTCACAGCTCAGGAAAATTACACTTTGCCATAACAATATCTGAACTGAGATGTCCAGGAGTGGAGTGAGTAGAGCGAGTCACGGCTTAGAGAGTGTATGTAGAAGGGTCTGAGTACTCCTGGGTGGAAGAGAAAGCCTGCTTCATTTCCAGAAGTGGGCAAAGTTTCTGTCATTCTATTATCTTTCATTTCTTTCTATCACACATTGGGTTAATCATCTCACAGGACTTGCTCTCTCTCCGGGAGTGGTTTCATGTATTATTCTACAGACAGCAACTAAGAGAAAAGAAGTTGCATGTGAAATTCTTTCAGGAAATTATTGCAAGGGAGTAAATTGTACAAAATTTTAAAAATAAGGAAATCTTGGCTCATGCCACTTAGAGCAATAGTTTTTTCTGACTCACTGACTCGTTTTCCCTGATTAGCTTTCTTGCAATATGAAACCAAGCGTCAACAGAGCATCGCCATGTTCGGCAGCCCTCACAATCCAGTGTGTTCACACTGGGATCTTTGGTCAGCTCACAATAATGCAGTTAAGACTGGGTTTTGTGTGGGTTCATCTTACTGCCTTTTGTTGTTTTCCGGTTTTGTTGTTGTTGTTGCTGTTGTTGTTCTGGGCACCATAGTTTTCTCCCTTGGAGGCAGACCTGAATCTCCTAAGGCTGGAAAAGCATGCCTGATGGAATATACACATTTGAAAGACACAAAATGTTTTGCAACACCTTTTCTGCTCTTTTAGTTTCTGTTCCATCAGGTTATAACTCTTCCTTTAGTGAATATTTAAGTTTAACATGAAATTTCATGGGTTCTATATGCCAGACACAGTGCTTTCTGCATACGTATCTCATTTAATCTCCACAACACCCATGAGGTAGATGCTACTGAGGTTATGGGTACCTGGGGGCATAGTGACCCCAATTTGAGAAGATAGTTTAGGTTTGTCATGGCTATATGTCCCCAGCAATGTTTTCATTTTCCTGTAAAGTAGGGCAATTCTTACCTCTGGTGAACATGTCTGACCCTGTTACATCACAAGACACAGAAAAGGTTAGGGTGGGGATCTGCTCTAACCCCACCTGTCAATAATTCTTTCCATATCTGTGCACCAAGACAATGGACCTTATCACATCTGTTTCTATGTTTGTGCACTAAGATGAAGTATCCTAATACATTTACTTCTGTGTTTGTGGACAGACAAATATCCAATCCCTGATAAAGAAGGGGAGCAGAGACACCTGTAGACCAAAGGCGGTGGTATCACCACATGGGCCAACCTGAACCATGACAAACCCCAACACCTTTCAAGATAATAGTCCCCAGTTCTAGGACTCACTTCTCTACCAGAGAAGTCTCTCACACTTGACAGGAATTGTTACATTTTACTCTGCTCTGAGGTGATTTTTTTTTTGTCTTTTAATTATTTTACTGATGGAAAAATAGAACCCACCAGCCTATCTGATATCATTATTATACCCAATTAATAAAGAAGGAAGTTGAAGTGCAGAGAAATTAAGTAAATTTTGTCACCAGGGCTAAGCAGTGTTCCTAACTTTGACCCAAGTCTTCTTTAGTCTAAAGCTGTATTCTTTCCCACATGTTGTTCCACGTTAGCTATGGGCTGAATTCAAATGAGGAAGTCCTTTCACATAATGCATCAGAATTTGATCTTATTTGGATATCATTTCTTTATCATAATAAAGTTAAAATGGAGTGACTGAATGATCCCTAATCCAATATGAGTGGTGTCCTTATATACTGAGTCAGTTTGAACACAGAGATGTGAGAGGCAGAAAGACAATGTGGAAAAGTACCTGAGGAGACAGGCATCTAAAGCCAAGGAGAGATCTGCAACAACTCTTTCCCTCGTGGCTCTCATCCTGCCCACACCTTGATTTTATACTTCCATGGTGCACAGTATTGCCGAGAAATTTCTGTTGTTCAAATTGCCCAACTTACAATACTTTGTTTCACCAACTCTAGCAAAATAAACCAGTTTCCTCTCCTGCTCCTATTCTACTCAAAACACGGGAGGAGCCTGAAGATTAACATTACTAAAACACCCTCATTTTCTCTATTTGTTTATAACTCTAAAAACAGGCTCATTTTAATCCCACCAACGCACATGGAGTCTATAAAATTCTTCAGTTCTTTCTTCCATTTAAGACTTCTTCCAGTTGTGCCTTCTCGTGTTCTGTTTGCTACACAGAAAGAATGCTGAATCACACCAAATTGCTACCATCCCATCCAGCAGAAAATCCCAACAAGAGCCTTCACAATAGACCATGGTAGAAAATTCTATTACTGTAAGAGCAAATCCAAAGGGAGAGAACAATGATCTATTGGGTTGAAAGAAGAAGAAAATACCAGGATTCTGAGTTATATAGTCCTTAGTCTGAGTCAATTTTGCAGGCTCTCTGAAACTCTGACACACAGTCCATTTTCTATATGTAAAATTAAGTCTGGACTCTTCCTCATTAGAAAAGGAAGTTAATTAAGCTTTCAATATTAGTTGCTTTGATAACAGACGTGTCTCCAGTGTGACCTCTTCTCCAACTTCTCCTCTTTTTTCCCCCAATTTGCGATCTGTCTGCCTGCAAAAGGTCTAAGTTCTGAAAAAACAAACAAGTTGAATGATTGAAAAGCAGCCTGTGTCTTCACTCAGTGAAGAGAGGAAATAGCAGCCATGATGGAGAGAGGCAGTATGGTTGAATTATTTGGGAATGTTTTGCTCTTAGGAAAGGCCATCTCAGAGGAAATCGTGAGTGAAATACTCATGCTAAATCTTAGCATCACTCAGAAGCCATCCATCTAATCAATTCCTTTCCCTTCCACCCATTCATATTTTTCCCTTTGATTAAATAGAAGAACAAGGGTGGGTGTCTACTGTCTAACAAAACTGAATCCTGATTTATGCTACTGAGATAACAAGTTCCCATAGAATCGTGCCAAGTTGAGCATGAAAAATAAAAACCAGAAT
>CABHPH010112850.1:0-10740 GCA_902168325.1 Peromyscus nudipes
AACTAAAAGTATATTGAAAAGCCAATATAGTCAGCTAAGCTTATGTTACCCATCCTACATTTTCTCTCTAATAAAATTTTTATCTCTAATGTCTTTGTAAAATAAGAAGACAACCAAGTCAAAAGTAAAGACTAGTCAAACTTACTTGATAAATTGATGAGACCGGAAAAAACTCAGGGACTTGACAAAATATAACTTTACTATCACCAGACATGCTGGGTAGAAGCAATGACTTTCTTTCTGATCACTTTTAGAATTTATCACATACAGATGAAACAAGTGCTGGAGAGTCACATGAGTGAGTTTACAAAAGAGATTTCAGAAGTATTGTCTGAGAGCAATCAATTCTGATGGTTAAAAAGATTCTTTTTCTAAATTTCCTGTGACTTTTCCTGAGGATATATGAACAAATGTCTGTATATCACAGCTAGTCATATTCTCAGCGGCTAAGTTATAAGATTTGAAAGTCAAAGTTACTTCTCAACCAATGGGATACAGATGGGATTTATTTTGTTAGTTGGCATAGGATAGGCACAAAATTAATCTCAGTGTACATCTCCACCAAATGTCATGCATACAGTACATTTTCAATGTAAACTTTTGAAAGAAATTATTGTGATCAACAGTCTTCAGAGGTGAATGCATAAGATAAACAGTTACATTTGCGTATATGTTTCTTGTCCAATTTACAGACCAGAGGAAGAGTAGAATAGGTTTAATTCTTGTAGACCTTACTATTGTAAAGGCTTGACATTGAGAAAAAGCATTGGCTTTCAGGCACCATCAACATTGTTCTGTAATGAATCAATCTATTCTTGGAATGTTGATGCTAGATTTTTGACATCTCTCTCTAGCTATTAGTATTAGATGACATCTTGCAAAATAAAAGTTGTCTTAGTTACTTTTCTATTGTTATAATACTACACCATAACTAAGGCAACCTATAGAAGAAAGAGTTTATTTGGGGTGTATAGTTTCAGAGGGTTAGAGTCATGACCATCATGATATAGAACATGGTGGCAGGCATGTTATGGGGACACCAGTTGAGAGTATATATTTGTTCCACAAGCATGAGGCAGAAAGAGGAAGAGCTAACTGGAAATGGCCTGGGTTTCTGAAAACTCAAACCACCATAGTGAAATACCTCCTCCAACAAGGTTACAACTTCTAATCTTTCCCAAACTATTCCAAATGGGAGCCAAGTATTCAACCATATGAGCCTGGAAGGACCATTCATAGAGATTTTTGTTTGTTTGTTTGTTTGCTTATTTTTTTAACATGATTCTTTTGTTTAGTGAAGTCAGTGTCACCCATTATTTTGGCTAGGTCGTTTAGTAACCCACAGCTGTTTCTGTGTCAAGTCCTGCTGATTGACCTTATCTGTTATGTTAATTTTTTTAATTCTTTAAGTATTATGAGTCAGTCTCTGCTCCATTCAGACTTCCTTCTGCAGCTTCCCCACCACCCTCAAGTTTCCTAGACTTTAAGAGCTAAGGGTTTGTTAATCATAATGCCTGACTTAGGGAAACGTTTTCTTTGGCTTTTCTATCCAGAACAATAAAACTTTCTTCATATCAGTATTACAGTTATTTCTTGTCATGTGATGCTCACTGGAGCAGTACTTTTGATTATTTAAAGATTTTTTTTAATTGAATGCACAAGGTCTTAGTTTCATGGAAGGTGCCAGGCTTCTAGCCACTCTGCTCTCCCATAGCTTCTCCAGTTTAAAAAAAATATTTTTCAGCTTTTGATTTAAAGCGAGAAACCTGTGGTTCCTCTTTACACTGGAACACTTATGTGCCAGCCCATTGCTAGGCTTAATAATCTGACTTAATAATAATGTTTTATATTAGGAAACAGAGGCAGCAAAAAGAAAGGAAGGTGAGGTGGAGTAGTCAGAAGCACACATTTCAGTAAGTTAATGGGGTTTGGTGTTGTTTGTGACTTCAATAGCAACATACAAGATCATTGATAACACCCTATTAGAAATAAAATAATAATAATGAAAGAAGTCAGGACATGCTTTTATAAAATTGGAGCTGATAAATTTGCTCATCTCAGAGTTGCTACAAATCTCCAATCAGTAAAGACAAAAATGTTTTCAAAGCACGAATAAATCAAAGGTAAATATGAAAAAAAAACTTTTTGTTCTTCTGGCTATCTATGTTTTCATTTGAGAGCTTACATTTTTTATACAGCATCTAAATGTGTATTATGTGCCTGGCAATGTCATATAAGCACAAGGTCTTTGTCCATATTTAAAACTAAGTTAATTGTTTTCTTGCTCTTAATTTGAATCCTTTGCCTACTGAATGTTCGACTTTCTATTCTTGAGGTTGATAAGAATCTGTCCCCCAAAGTTCATGCGCAGGACGCTCATTCCATGCCAAGTTGGTGGGAGGTAGTTGAACTTCATGAACATAGAGGTAGGTCCTTCAATCACCAACAGTGCTTCCTTCAGAAGGGACAAGGGCAGCTCTGTAAGACCTCATATTTTTATGAGAGTGATTGTTTTTTATTATTAATAATCCTAACCTCTGAACCATTCCCCAATTTCCTTCATCAAGATTTAATCTTTCCTTTTCACTATACTATCTACCTTGTGCTGCCCACCATCCCTCACTAGACCTTCACCCTAGACTTAGAATTTGAGTCTCTAAACATAAAAGTTTCATTGATTATTTTCTTTATTGAAAATGCCTATATTGAGTACTTCCTTGCTATAATGAAATGCTAGCTGATACAGAGTTTTTATCCAAAGTACAATTTCTAATATTTTCTCTCATTCTATGAAGTATTTTATTTTTACTGTTGTTTCTTGTGTAGTATAAAAGTCTTTCAGTTTGATGAAAAGTTGTGGATTTTTTATTTCTTATTTGGTTTTATAATCCAAAATATATTTGGCATGACCAATATTAGGGAGTTTTGTTCCTTCTTTACATCTTTAATTTACTAGCTTCTTTTTAGTTATTACAGCAAAACTATAACTATACAGTTGTGAAACTTACATTTTTTATACAGCATCTAAATATGTATTGTGTGCCTGGCATTATCATATAAGTGGTTTGGAAGAATGGTGTGTACATATGGTATGTATGTATGTGTGCCTCTCCAACACTAAGAGGCCAAAAAAGAATGATTCTGGGTGTTCTGCTCTATTACTTATTACCTTATTCTCTGGAAACAGGGCCTCTCTCTGAATGTGGATCTGGGATAAAGGCCAGAAAGTTCCAAAGCTCTTCCTGCCTCCTAATCCCCATAACATTATAGATACAAACATGGCCACACCCCACTTTTCACATGGTTGATGGGGATTCAAACTCAGATCATATTGTGGGATGGGCTGTTTTACTCACTGATCACTCCCCATCTCCACATGTAGTCTTATGTTATTCAGTTTCTTCGTGGGTTAAAAGGAATTAATAATAGTATATACTTCATAATATTTGTATGAAGACTAAGTAATAATGACTACAGTACTATGAAGAGTCCCTAGTTATAGGGTATATTGTTACTAACAGAAATAAAATAAGTTTTAAAACTTATTTCATAAAGGTTGGTATTCTGTTACTAATTGTCAATTTAAAATATTTTTCATTTTTTTCAACTACCATTATTGTTATAAGTCAGAGATTTAAAGTAATTAAAAATAATACTTAACCTGGTAAATTAGTTTTGTATTTTGATATTTAGCAAATAATTTGAAAGCTTAAAATAGACAGTGAATGAATTTAAATGGCAGAATAGCAAAGAACTAGAAAATATGAGGAAGACAAAGATTTGAATGCTATTCTATGGGACTTATTTTTTCCAAAATAGAAATAATTCTGCTAATGTTTAGGTTCAAAACTCAAAAGATAGCCATCATTTTATTTTATAAATGTTCCCTATATGTTAGGCCTTAAACATGTATAATAAACTATTTTTTTAGTAAATTCAAATATTGCCTTGCTCTGAGAATTGTTTATTATCTACCTTAATTGCTGGATGTTCATAGTTTAAGGGTCCAGGTCCAGAGGGGACAGCAGATTACATCTCATTCCCTTCAGCTATTTCTTTGTCTCCAGCACTCACTCTTTCAGAGTGAGAGGCCAAAGGAGCTGTCTGTGAACATTTTCTACTTCTTTTATGAATGTGAATGAAGTAATGCATGGATAATTTCTTTTGCAGTTCAGGTAAGATGTATGATCCTGGTAGTAAAAGTATCATCTATTAGATGAAATTTTATGCAAAATACTAGGTGAGAAAACTATAGCCTATTATTTTAAATAATCATGGATCTAAAAAGTTAAAGCAGAGGTTGATAATCATATCTTACTAAATACCCAAATGTGAAATGTAAACGTCTCCAGTATCATAATACAAAGTGTCATTAAATTCAACATTGATAGTAACGTTGTTTAATAGCTTTATGATTATTTTCCTTATAAAATTAGACATCTTCATAGATGTAGGTAAAAGTTACAGCCTGTTTCATAGATTGTTCTCTCTTCTGGGTAAAAAGTTTTATTGAATAAAACATAGTTTAAATTCATCTTTACATAAAATATTATTGTTATCAGATACGGGAATGTCATTTACTTTGCCTACTGTTCCTACTGATTTTATTTATATCCATTTTAATTTTTAAATTTGATTTTCTTCAACGAGTCAGTTAGAATTGCAAGATAAAAGAGGAAATAAGTGTATGGCTAGAAGCTCAAGTATAAAACTCCAAGACTCAAGAAGTCATAAACACCCACACCACGCTTTTGTTTTAAACTGTGGCCCTTGGTAGCAGCCCCTTAGCCAAGATCACATGCTTTGTGTCACAGAGCCTCTGTTTGTAAATATTTCAAGCACAAAGCACCACTCCCTTTTCACTTTTGACCTACACACACACACACACACACACACACACCAGGTAATCGCTAATCACTAACTACAAGTATAGCTACATAGCTGGAAATTGTGTAAAACATCCAGACTTTTAAGACTTCAGTTTGGAAACGGTCAGCTTCTGACATAGATATGGATATAGTGTAATGATTTTTCTATATATTAAATCACACATCCGTACGTTTGTATAATCTTCGTCTCTCTACAGACTACAATGAACATGCCTGACAATCGCCCATCTCATTTCCTTCAGTGCAAACCAGCTGTCTCTGTTGTTCTCTGTGAGAGTTATTATTTTATACCTTTAAATTTCATAACATCTTCCTCTGAGTTGCCAAAGAACATCCTGGTACAGGAGAAAGGAGGTGAAAAGCGTTAATGCTTTGGTCTGTAGCAAACACTAAATTATTCTTTGCAGACAATAGTCATCTTGTACCAGCTCTTGATAACTAGGTTAATAGTGTCTCATTCAATTAAACCATTTGTGCTTTAATGTGACATGGGCTGCTACTTTAAGGAATAGAATTTGGACATAAATAAGTGAGCAGATGCTTAAACCTGCTTCTGTTGTGTTAACAATCTTGGTTTGAAGCAGGCAGTGATGGGGAGGAGAAATGCAGGAGATATTTCCAGTCCTCATGGGGTGTACTTAGAGCAAGTACCTGCCAGATTCAATGAAGTTTCCACTGAAGCCCAACTCCTTGATTTCCACCTCAAGTGGCTAAGAATGGAAAGTAAATGAGAATTAAGCCATGGCTCTGAAGTGTCATTCTCCAATGCCAATCACATCCATCAAAAAATGAAATGCTGGCCACAGTTTTAAGAGGGAGATAACAGAATAAACAGACAGTATATTTCACTATTTCTTTGTCTACTTATCTTCAAAATAAGCATTTCCTTTCATTTTCTAGGAAAGATATTGATTCATCACTGTCCATGTGGGAAGTTAAAGACAGTGCATTAAGTGCCACTGTCTTGTCTAGAGGTAATCTAACTCAGGTAGCAACAAGAAAAGCAAGTATTTGCTGAATTTCGTATCCATTTCTATCTACTATCAAAGTTAAATACAAAGTAGTTCCACCTCCTATTCCACTGCTGATGGGAATTTTATATGCTACACACATGCTTCTAGAAGACTGTGCAAAACTTGATTTTTAAATCAGTGAAGAGTAACATGTTTAAAGTTTTGGGGAAAAAAAGATAATTGCTACCTTATTGCAGACAGAATTTGTGTAAAATATAAAATATGAGGTTTGCAGGCAAATGGAGGGATCTAGAAAAAATCCTCCTGAGTGAGGTAACCCAGACTCAGAAAGACAAACATGGTATGTACCCACTCATAGGAGAATACTAGTTGTGGAACAAGGTTGACTGGACGGCCACTCACAACACCAGGGAGGCTACCTGGAAAACAGGACCCCAAGAAAGACACGGGGATCGCCCAATGATGGAGAAATGGATGAGATCTACATGAACAGACTGGACGTGAGTGGGGGTAATGAGGGGCGAGGAGCGAGGGAAAGAGAACTTGGAGGAGCGGGAGATCCCAACTGGATCAAGTACAGAGAGGAAACACAAGGAATGTTCATGATAAATGAAGACCACATGAGAATAAGAAGGAGCAAAGTGCTGGAGAGGCCCACAGAAATCCACAAAGATGCCCCCACAATAGACTGCTGGCAATAGTCGAGAAATAGCCCGATCTGACCTACCCTGGTGATAGGATGGCCAAACACCCTAATTGTCATACTAGAAACCCCATCCAGTGACTGAGAGAACTAGATGCAGATATCCACGGTCAGGCTCTGGGTGGAGCTCCGGGAGTCCAATTGGCGAGAAGGAGGAGGGTTTATGTGAGCTAGAGTTGTTGGGACCAGGGATGGATGGAATACAGGGACAAGTGGCCAAACGAATGGAAACACATGAACTGTGAACCAATGGCTGAGGGGCCCCCAACTAGATCAGGCCCTCTGAATGGGTGAGACAGTTGATTGGCTTGATCGGTTTAGGAGGCATCCAGGCAGTTGGACCGGGTCCTGTGCTCAGTGCATGAATTGGCTGTTTGAAACCTGGGGCTTAGTAGAGACCCTTGGCTCAGCCTGGGAGGAGGGGACTAGACCTGCCTGGGCTGAGTCCACCAGGTGGACCTCAATCCTCGGGGGAGTCTTTGCCCTGGAGGAGATGGAAATGGGGGGTGGGCTGGGAAGAGGGGCGTGGGGTGGCAGAAGGGGTAACGGGGTGATCTATGACTGATATGTAAAGTTGAATTATATTGTAAAATAAAATAAAATAAATTATAAAAAAAAAGTTACTTTGAGCAACTAGTATGTCTGAAACTTATACACATCTGGCACCCATACCTACTAAATAAACAATTTTTTAAGTGAAAAAAAATAATTTTGAAAAAGAAAGAAAATCCAGGCAGTGCAGTGTTTGTGTGTGTCTATGGTTCCTACATTAAAGAAAGATGAAAATGTGTAATTAATTTTTCCATTGTGAAACCTCTCTCACTATCCCTACTCAAAGTACGTCAGATCCCACCTCTGGTCCTTTCCCTCATGTGATGATTATTGCTTTCATCTTGCCTCTATTTCCCTGCAATCCAATTTTGTTTCCCTGGTGGTAGGTAGACTGCCATGTCTCATTGCTCCCCCACAGCTTGTGTTCTCTGCCTTTACCTCCTGTGGGCCTGCTGGACTTCCAACATGCTTTGAGCAGTTGAATTTTCCTGCTTAGCCCCAAGACATAAAAACAAAACCAGATGTTGCAACTATGAACTTTCTGCTTAGGTTCAATTTGTCAGTTTTTGAGAGAGCACTTCTGTCAAAAATCCACCCTATGATTTTGTTAGGAAAAGGGAGAAAGAATATGTTTTGAATGTAAAAGCCAAGCTTGAAAAAATTGTGATGCTAAAAAAAAGATTAAATGAATTTATAATATTTAGGGAGTACTTTATAAAAAGAATGGTGCTTCTTCATTAAATTCTTAAGAAACTACGACTCAATAACTTAACTTAAACAGTTATGCAAGCTGATTATTCGTGAATTGTAAAAGGGAAAACTAAAATTTGAATCTATCAATAATGTTTCAACAATTGAGGACAGTGGTACATGCGGAGAAGACATTAAATAAATTGTAAATATTTTGTAAAAATAATATATGATTATATAAACAGGATGAATATTAGGAGGGTATTGTACAAATATTTCAACCTAGAAGGAAAACAAAATTCTTATATTTTAATACATCAAAATTTTGGATAAATTCTCTCCTTCGCATAGTTACATAATAATTTCAAAATAACAATAATTATGATAATAATAAAATGAATAAATAATTTTAGGGGAAATGTTACCTAATTATATCCACAGATACTTTAAAATCTATTGAAAAAAATCAACATTTCTCCTCTATTAGAAATTAGTCAAGCCGGGTGTTGGTGGCGCACGCCTTTAATCCCAGCACTCGGGAGGCAGAGCCAGGCGGATCTCTGTGAGTTCAAGGCCAGCCTGGGCTACCAAGTGAGTTCCAGGAAAGGCACAAAGCTATACAGAGAAACCCTGTCTCGAAAAACCAAAAAAAAAAAAAAAAAAGAAATTAGTCACTAAATAGTAATTAAATGTAATGTTTTCATTCAAACACATCATGTAACTTGAGTGTATTCACCCCAAGTATCCTTTCTTATCTCCTTGCAACTAGCCCCCATTTATATTATACATGATCCAAATTTTAATTTCCAGTCGTATGTGTATATATTATATGAATATATGAGATTATGTAAATGTGTATATCTGTATGTACAGATGTATAGGTATATATAGTATAAGTGTATATATGTTTATATGTGTGTATGTGTATATATGTAAATATATGTAGATGTGTGGATGTATAGATGTGTATAATTCAAATCATATATATATGTGGTACATATACATATGTTACTTAGGTTCTATATATGACGAAAATTACATTTTTTTTTCTGTTTTTGTGTTCAATGTCACGACATCTAGTTTCACCTATTTTCCTGAAAATAAGAAACGCTTCTCTTTCTGGCTGAGTAAAATCTTACTGTGTGTTTCTATTGCATATTCTTCTCTGATTTATCTTTTTATGGCCATCTAAGCTCGTTAGTATCTTGACTATCGTGAATAGTGTAACATTAAACATAAATGTTCCAGTATGCTTGTGACACACTGACTTAGATTATTTGGGTATACGTTCTGGGTTGGTAGAACTGGATTACATCAAAGCTCCATTTATTCACAGTTTTGAGGAATCTTTATTCTGAATATTGTCCATGACAGTTCACACTCCATAGTCAGTGTTAAAGGGCTCTAGTTTCTTCCCATCCTTAATAAGCCTTATTTGTTTTCCTAGAAAATATCTTTCTGATTGGAGGAAATGGTATCTTAGTATAGCTTTGATGTATATTTCTCTGATGGTTAACGATCTTGAATTTACTTTGTGTGGATTTATTGACCATTTAGAGTTGTTTTTTTTTGAGAACAGTCTATTCATTTACTTTTCCCATTATCCCGACTGAGTGTTTTGATAATGCAAAATATTTGGGTGTAAATCCTAGATATGAAGTCCCTGTCAGATTAATAGCTGGGAATATGTTTTCTCGTTCAGTAAGTTGTTATTTTCCTCAGATCATTCTTTTCTTAGCTGTAAGAAGCGTCTGATCTCCATACAATCCACCTCATCATTTCTTCTCGTTTTTCCCTAAGCTGCTAAAGCCCCTTTCAGAAGCCAGTCACTTGTGTCTGTATGGGAAGTGGTTCTCCTTTTAAAACAGTTTCAGAGAGACATTGAATTAGCTTCATTCTCTCGGTCTTCTTCCTTTTTTCTTCCAGCATCATTTGTTGAAGAGACCTTTCATTTCCTCCATTATAGTTTTTGGCATATTTACCAAAAACACATTGTTTTAATAAGACGGGTTTATTTCTGGGTTTCTAGACTTTCCTGTTCTATTATTTACACATGTGCGTGTCTCTTTAAATATCAGAATGTGTATAGCATGTTTTAGGATAAGGTATTGTGATACCTGCAAAACGTGGTTTTTTAATTAATGTTTTAAAAATATTAACTTAAATACTGTAAGAAGCACTGTATAATTACATTATTTCCCTCATTTCTGTGCTCTCTAGTCGCCTTCATGATCCCTCTCATCAGTTGCTCCTATCCCCGCTCATTCCATCTCAAATGATGACCTCTTTTTTAAAATTATTTTTGCCATATATCCATATGTCATATATTTCCATGTGTGTGTGTGTGTGTGTGTACGTGTGTGTGTGTGTGTGTGGGTGTGTGTGCCTGTGTGTGCCTGTGTGTGTGGGTGTGTGGGTGTGTGCACGTGTGTGTGTGTGTGTGTGTGTGTGTGTGTGTGTGTTTAAATGCAGCCCACTGAGTCTGTTTAGTGTTGCTTGTATGCAAATGATTTCAGGACTGACAATTTGGTATTAGATAATTAACTAGGTGGCTCATCCCTAGGAAAAACTAATTCCTTCTTTCTCAGCAGTCATTAGTTACCTGTAATTCTTTGTCTAAGGGTGGATCCCCATGAGATTTCCCCTTCTACATTAGCGTATCTGCTAAGGTTGTCATTGTTCAGGTCTTGTTTAGGCAGCCATACTTTCTAGTTTTTCTGGGTGAAGCTTTTTGTCATCTCTAGGACACAAAATCTCAGCAGCCTTCCTAGTCCTCTGGCTCTTACATGGCTAGGACATATGGTAGTTCAATTTGCAATTCTTTTCAGTGAACTACTCATTTATAAACAAAAAGCTTGTTCCATATCAAATTCTTGAATAGTGTATCAGGATTTTAGTTTAGCAATATTCAATATTTATTTATTTATTTATT
>CABHPH010112852.1:940-22882 GCA_902168325.1 Peromyscus nudipes
ACCACCTGGCCCAGCTATGAGATCCAGGACAAGGGATGCTGGGTAGTTGCCCCCGAACCTGCCTTCCTCCTAGCTTGAAGATAGCTTGTTCCCGTCCCATCTTTAGGGAGAAAGGATTCTGGCCAGGTGCTGCTGACTGCTAGCTTGCTGAAGCAGCTAGTGACTGGGCTTGCAGTTGCCATAGGGGTGGCTTGGCTGTCTCAGAATGGCTGCCGAAGCTAAGCCCCTCCTTCCTGGGTAGTCTATGCTACCCGTGTTGGTGGCTCTGGTGATTAGGGAGATGATGGTGTGGGTGAGAGAATGCCTGGAAGAGAAACGGTGACTTGTACCTTTCCGGGCAGAGCAGGCATCCCCCTACTGGGCAGGGTGACAGGCCCTGGCCATGCAATCTCTTTTAAGGAAATCCTTAAGGGCCAATCAGTTTCTCTTGGACCGCTGCCTTCCTCCTCTTCTGGCAGGAGGGAGCAGGGGCATGCTGTATTTTCTTGGCTGCCAGTCAGCAGGGACTTTTAGGGACAGGCCGACCTGACGGATGTGACTGTCCCAGTCAGGAGAGGAGAGGCAGCGGGAAGCCAGAGAGGAAGGCAGTTTGGGGTTGGTATGAGAGAAGTAGCAACAGACCAGCTGACCTTTTGGGCACCTACTTCTCTGCTCATAGAGACTCTACCTTCTGTAGCTTTCTTTGATTGGCGGTTAACACTCAACACATTCCTAGCTTTCTGATGGAGGAACTGGAGCTAGAAGCTGGTTGGAGACAGACTGTTGGAACTCAGAGCCAGAGAAAGCCCTCCCCACACAAGCTCCCACACCCGGCCCATCAGCATGTCCCTCTTGATGCTGCACTTGCTAAACATTTTTGGAAGCTGACAGCTCTGACTGATGGTGTGTAGGAGGAAGGCAAGATTTCCTCCAGTGCTCCTGGGCCCTGGCTCTGCTAGGCTGGGTACTCTGCTCTTTTTCTTATAGCTTCAGAACTTGTCCAGAGGGCTCTGAAACGAGGGTGAGCACCGGGGTGCCTCCTTCATCGTGGGGGTGGAGTGGGTGGTATTTTGGAACAGTGACTGAGAATGTGACACATGCCCTCAAGCCTGATGAGGAGGAACCTAGGAATGAACGGGAAGGCAGATGCTGGGCTCATTCACAGCCAGACTGCTGCCTGCTATTGCCCATTTGACCCTTCATTTAACAAACATTGGCAGAGGACTGCAGTGGGCAGGCTTGGGAAGGTGATTCACCATTAAAAAAATAAATTACTCCTGGACTTCTCCATGAGGGGCTAACTTGGCGCTATTCCCTGGAGGCGCTGCTTCCCCTGTGCCCCACTGTCCCCAGCACCCCACATTCCACCTCTCTTGCTCTCCCTGGGTCCTCTGCATCACGAGGGTGATCTGGATAGATGGCTCAGGAAACTGGCCACTTTCCAATGGACAGTTCTGGTTTCCCAACTGGCCCCTCCTTGCCAGCCCCTGGGTCTCCTAGGAGCTCTTCTATGTAACAGGCACTCATAGCCCCACCCTGACATCAAAGGGGCTTTGGCAAAAGGATTTCTCCGTCTTTGAACAGGGTATCCCCATGGTGACAGACAGTGCACATTCACCTTCCAGAAAAGTCCCTCGATTATTGCTTGAGGACCTTGGCTGACTTGGCACCTGGTAATTTCCTGATCCCAAACTTAATGTTTATCATTAGAAGACACTCAGGAAATGATGAACTCAGTGGCAAATGATATCTTGCCATTGGTTAGGGGATTTTTGGCAGGAGACTGGCTGAGTTGTGTAGTGACTAATAGCACAGGTTTTAAAACATTGGCTATCAGTGGTGCCTTGCATATAACGTATGTTAGCTGAGTGGCCTAGTCTGTTAACTACTCCCTTGGACCTCAGTGCTTCCATCTGTAAAAATGGGCACAAGCAGCCATGGGAATTATGAGTATTAAGAAAAACTTTGTATCCTTTAAGTGAGAAGACAGGGCTCTGGGAAGGTGTCAAACTGTTCACAAGTGTTTACAGGCCTCTCTCCCTGCCTGGCACAGTTCCAGGCTCTGTGGGAGGATGAGGGGTGGGATGACCTGAGGAATGCCTGATGTGTTGGGCTCTTTCCATGGGATCTCATTGGTCTTCACAGGAACACTTAGAGTGGGTGTGGTGCATTTGGCCATGTCCTAAGATAACAAGAATGTAAAGAAGGCACCCTTGCCTTGGACTTCATAGGTGCCAGGAATTGTTCTGGGTGTTTTGCATTAAAAAACAAAACAAAAAACCCTCCTTTTATTCTCTTAATAATCTGATGCAATGAGAATAATTATCCCCGTTTTACACACGAGGAATCAAGGTTAAATGGCTTTGAGAGCGGCGGGGGTAGTAGCATTAGAATTCAAACCCCTTAACTATGATGCTGGACAGGGAGAGCCACAGCAGCTGCTGGTCAATTACAGACCTTGAGTTATCAGACCACAGATGTCACCACTGATCCACATTGTCCAGTGTGGCAGAACAGGAATCCCAGCTCAGGTGCTGGGCCAGTGACATGCCCACTCTCCATCACTGTCTTTCATGGCTGTGGCAGAGCTCAGGACAAATAAGGCATGGAGGTCTGGGTCTTGGGGATGATGTATCCCACTTGGACAGCATGACTTCTGTATCCAGCAGAGGGCAACACTGGGAGAGCTAAAGATGTACTGGGGCTGAGAAGTCAAGATGCTGGAAGGAAGGCTAGCATCTCAAGGACTGGAGAAGATGTGGGGGGGGGCTCACAGAGGAGGCGGGAGATGGAATGGGCCCCAGGAGTGGACAGAGTGCCTGCTGGGGAGGACAGAGGAGGTGAACAAGAACAAAGGAGTAGAGGTTAAGCTGCCCTGTGGTGGTGCAGAGCCCAAGGGGATGTTCCTCTGTTTATGTTCTAGACTGGGTGCTTTCCATTTTAGGAAAATGGTGTGAGGAGGAGCAGAGGCTGGGCAGTTACTGGATGCTTGGGTTGGCCTCTGTTGGGCAGTAACTGCATATAGGCCAGTGGCGAGAAACTGGGGAGATGGTGTCTCCTACAGAACCTGGCTCATAACAGACTCTTGGGAAGCAACAACAGCGACTGTTGTTAGCTTGGGTCTCAATTGACATGGTAATTATAGGGCAAAGCATTCCTGTTTTCTTGTTTCACTACGGGGCCTCTCACTCACTCTGTAGACCAGGCTGGCCTTGAACTCGAAGAGACCCACCTGCTTCTGCCTCCCAAGTGCTGGAATTTAATCATGCCAGGCTCCACTCCTGTTTTCTTACCCAGTAATTCCATTTACTCCGTGAGTTTTCACTCATCTTCCCCACCCCACACATGTTCTCTCCTACCGTGAAAGACTTGTAAGCCAGTAGCTGTTAGAGGCAGCCCGACTGTCAACCTCTGACTCCTCCTGCAGTCCCTACGCAGCCTCATTCAGGTCCTTCTGACCCCCTTTGTGCTACTGTGCTACCTGGGCCTCCCCGAGATGGACCATTTATAATATCTGTTCTGCTCTCTCATATGTTGTGAACTATGACCATGTGTAAGTAATCGTTTTTTAGACACATGCTCTGGGTTAGTGTGCAAGCCTGTGGCCAACCATCAGATAAAGGAGCAGTCCTGGGCTATCTGAGGATGAGGTTAACCTATTTTTTTAAGAAGCAGTTGCAGGCGGAAGAGATGATTCACATCATACTTTGATATTTCCTGTTTTTAGGAGCTAGTGTTCAGCCTGCAACTTATTTCCTAAAAAAAATAATTAGAAGTGATTGAAATCCTGTGTGAGCGTTTTAGATGTTTAAAAAGAAAGCGTGGGTGAGGCCCCTGGGAAGAACACAGCTCCAAGCCTACAACCTGTTGCTGCTTTGCTCCACTGTTTTGATTAGAATCTTTGCTCCGTCATCAGAGTTGATTATGGATTTGATTAGTGTGTTTTTCTGCCATTGTGTTATTCCCTGTCTTCTCTTTCTCGGTTCTTGGAGGGGAACTCATATTGTGGTTATCTGCCATCATGCAAGATTGTTTACAGTTCACATATTATTGCCTGTCCCCTGGGTTAATTCTCTAGAGACACTTTAAAGGTAGAATCAGGGGCTTATTTGGGCGATCATTTAGTGTGTATACATCTTCGTATAAATACGCCTACATCTGTACACACATATACACAACTCTATACACATGGAAAAGCTTCAAGTACGGAGCACATGTAATCACACACATACATCAAAGAGGAGGCTGGGGGAGTTATAGCCCAAATTTTAGCTTTGATAATGGCTAGGTTTACATTTCGCTTTTCACACTTTCTCCTTGACCAAGATTTGAAGCACCGTCTCCCTGCTCATTTTTATTTACTTACACGATGCGAGGCCTGCAGTCTCATGAGGGTGTTTTACTCAGACCTCTGTGAATCTCCTGAAGTCAGTCTGCAAAGCCAAACCACCCAGCAAGATTTTGGCTGAAGGTCAGAAATTCTTATTTCTTAATTCAGCCTTGCCTCTGGGAAAGGGTCATTTACAGAACATTTGCTAGCTGCCAGGTCATCTGTGCCAGTCCTTATACCTATATCATTTAATTTGAGACACAAGAAAATGGGCAAATGGGAAATGGTTGGCATGCTTTATGTGAGGAAGCTAAGGTCAAGACAGACTATCAGCTGGAAACAGTTCTGTGCAGTAACTCAGGCTTTATTGGCAGGCAGATCTGGATTCAAATCCAGGCTTTGGGAAAATAACTTGGTATTGATAAACCACAGGCTTTTTTTTTTTAATCTGTGAAACAGAAATGGTGATGCATATAGTAGGCTGTGAGGGTTCCGTGACATATCGCAGGTAGAATGCAGTATACGTGGTCTGGCCTGAACTGGGCAGGGAACATGTGGTACCGCATATTTTGACAACCCAGCATCAAAGCGTGGCTCGCGTCTGCCTCACCTTAAGCTCATCTACCTGATTCCCAAGTGCATGGCTGACCACAGGGACAGGCTTGCCCCACCGAGAACCAGTGCACATCGGTACTTTGGTTCACTGACTCAGGAACAGGAGCAAACTCAGGACAAGGTCATCTGAAGAAGTTGCTTCCGAAGTTGTTCACTGAAACGTTCATATTTTAGTCACAGACACACCATCCCTAAAATGCTAACCCAACCAAGGGTTCTGCTCCAAACTAAACTGGCAGAAGTCCTCCTCTGTGTGTCCCTCTCAGCTGCCACTGTTGAGGTGGTAGGATGAAGCCACCCAATCTGATGGCCCAGCTCAGGCCAGAACTCAGCAGGTCACAGGCCCATTGCCTAGGCTTCCTGATGGCTGCTTATGGTTCTGGGGGTAGAAGGGAGGCCCTTTTCCCTCCCAGCTGGCACATACATAGTGGGAATTAAGCCTCATGACCAGTTTGGTCAGTAAGGTGCCCCAAGGCTCGATGGCCAGCTGCCCAATGGTGTTTTACCAATAGCCACAGGACCGATTTTCAACGGATACTCTGTCTTGTGGTCACATTGTTCGAGGGGATGGACAGTGTGTTCATAGAACATCTTGAGCATAATGGGTCATGTGATTTAGAAAAAAGAAAACTTGGTCAGGCTTTTGTGCTTCCATCTCTGCTTAGACAATGGCAAGTGACTCCCAGTTTTCACAGGAGCCCTGAGTCACCCGTATAAAACCTTAGGGTGACTCATGACTTAGTGCCCCTTTCCCAAGGCAAACAAACCTTCTCTTGTGCTCTGCAGACAAAGACCCCACAGCGTCAGAAGGATTTGTCCCTCCTTCCATGTGAACTCTTAATACTGTCAGGCATGCGCCATACATGGTATTGGCAAATTGGGGGTTATTCTACCCCATTCTGCTCCTATATCACTGGTAGGAAAGAGAAAGTCAGAAATGGTTCCTCCTCTACAGGATCCCATGCAGTTTGGGAAATCAGCTCCTCACGACAGTGTGACAGAATATGGATCATTATAATGGGGCTGAGGAGATGGCGCAGAGAGCCAAGTGCTGGCTGTGAAGTCATGAGGACTGAGTCTAATTCCTAGAACCCATGTTAAAAAACAAAGTCAAGCCCAGGGATTCTTGGAGTAAGGGTTGGGGGTTGGGAGTGGTCATAGGAAGAGCCATAGAGCTTGCTGGCCAGTCAGTTTCAGGCAAATTAGCAAGGTCCAGGCTCAGTAAGAGACCTGATCTCCAAAAGTAAGATGGAGAGCAATTGAGGATGACAGCGCTCCACACAGGTGTTCACACATGGACAAGCATACGTGAACATATACCCCCAGACACTCCTATCCTCCCCCGATAAGAAATTACAGAAATCATTGACCCTGATGAGCACAGCCTCTAGACTTCCCTGATATACAGGCTAGACACTTGTCCCTAAGCATAACCCCACAGCATCCCACGAGGGAGATGCAGCTTCCACAAAAGAATGGCCTCTCTGGGATCCAGGAGCTTTGGTTCTATTGAGTTAGTTCTTTTGACCCCTGCTGATGGACCTTCTAGGAGTCACCTTGCCTTTCTGAGCATCTAGCTCTCGTGACCTGCTTAGCCCATGGAAAGGAAGTAGTTACCTTTGCTACCCTCTTTAAAGACTCACTGTCAGATCAATGGAGGCAAGTCTAATGGATAAGGTTCTACTCATTTTAGCATCTCAGTTCAGAAAGATTCAGCCCCTGTGCCATGCTGTGCAGCTGGTAAATGGTATACCCAGAATTTGAATCCATGTGTTTTAACCTCCAAAGTCAAGGTCCTTAAACAGCAAATGTGAAAGTCCGTTGGGGGGAAAAGTCTCAAAAGGCCTTGCTAAGATGGGATGCAGGTTGCTCCTCAGTTTCCTTTGGCTTGGCAGATGGTAGTTTGAATGAAAATGGCCCCCATAGACTCATAGGGAGTGGCATTCTTGTTGGAGTAGGCGTGGCCTTGTTGGAGGAAGTGTGTCACAGGGGGCAGGCTTTGAGGTGTGAGAAGCTCCAACGAGGCCCAATGTCTCTCTCTTCCTGCTGCCTACCAATCCAGATGTAGAACTCTCAGCTTCTTCTGTAGCTCCAGTCCGCCAGCCTGCTGCCATGCTTCCCACCATGATGGTAATGGACTAAACTTCTGAAACTATAAGCCAGCTCCAATTAAATGCTTTCCTTTGTAAGAGTTGCCGTGGTCATGGTGTCTCTTCACAGCAATAGAATGAAGACTAAGAGAGTGCATAATTTTACTCCTCCCTCTCTACCCCAGAATCTGAAAATATTCCTTTAATATTAAACAAATGTTAGTTGACTAACAATATCAGTTAAGTTTTTCTGGATGTATGGAGTCCCATGTTCTCTGAGGCCACAGGACCCTTCAGGGTGGCAAGTGATAAGAACTGTCAGGGTAGGTGTGAGACAGAAAGGAAAACAGGGAATCTGATGGAAACTATTTGCCTGCATGAGGAAGCAATCGGTAAGTCCTCGTTATGGAGTGGTTTTGGTTTGTTCGTTTGTTCATTTGTTTTGAGACTGAGTCTTGTTAAATAACTTAAGTGCACCTCTAACCCAAGATCCTCCTGCCTCTGCTTTCTGTGTGCTAAGATTGCAGGTGTGTGCCACCATGCCCAGTGCAGCTTGATCTTTAATAATAATGATAATAATAATAATAATAATAATAATAATAATAATAATAATTTATTCAGTTTTATTTTATGTATATGGGTGTTTTGCCTCCATGTATGTCTGTGTACCATGTGCATGCAGTGCCTGCAGAGACCAGAAGAGGGTGCCAGATCCCCAGGAACTGGAGAGATGGATGGTTATAAGCTGGGAATCAAACCTGAGTCCTCTTCAAAATCAACCAGTTTTCTTTACCACTGAGCCATCTCTGCAGATCATTCTTTATGGCAGTAGCCCTGTGTATCTCTGAAATAGTCAATGTCATAAAATACCAAAACAAATAAATAAGATAAGTAATTAAGACTAAAAGGAGAAAGTTGACCAAGGAACCATGGCAAACAAGTCCACTGATAGTTCCCTGACTGGTTCCTGGGTGAGCAGAGGTCACACAGGACATTCTGGAGGCAACAGAGGTGCTTGAATGTGAAATGTATGACTAATCATGACATCCTATCAGTGCCGTGGCCATGGAGTTATATAAGAACATGTCCTAGTCCCTGGGAGATACGAGTTAAATACTTAGAAGCAAAGTGTCTTGATGTCAGCAACATTCTCAAATAGATTGGTGTGCGTGTGAGAGAGAGAGATACCCACAAAGACAGAGATGACAGAGACAGACAGACAGATACTATCTCCTGAGGGGAGAAAACTAAAGTGGATATGCAGTTCTTTCGATTTTCCTGTAGGCTTGATAATTTTCTAAGTAAGATGTTGGTAAACAAAATAGAACAGAGCCCTGGCTGAATGCTGCTTATTGTCAGTGCCCATGTTGTGGCCTTGCACCTGTGAGAACAGAAATGGAGGAGGAACCTGCGTGGGTGTGTTCCCAGTAGCCTGGCCATGCATGCTTCACCTGGTTTAAATGCTCCCTCTCCTTCCTGGTGCCATGTGAACGCCTCAGCTTCATTCCTTGAAGAGTAAGAAAGTTTCCTAGTGTTTTATGAAACTCACAAGATCCAATTTCACTTAGCAGTCTTTTACAAAAATCTTACACAATTCTAAACCACCCACCCATGTGAAAAAATTTTGTGAAAAAATTATTTACTTATTTATTTCACATATTTGTTTGTTTGTTCTTGTTTGTGTTGGGAAGGGTCTGTGCATGCCACAGCACATGGGTGGAGGTCAGAGGACAGCTTTTAGGAGTTGATGCTCTCCGTCTACCTTGTGGTCTCTGGGGCTGGAGCTTGGGTTGTGGAGCCATCTCACTGACCCTGGAAATAAAGATTAAGGAAAAAAAAGTCAAACCTCCCCTATTGGGTCCCGCTGGCCAGGCTCTGGCAAGACAATGCATGAGGCTGCCTTTGCTCTCACCCTTTTCTTCACCTTTTTGAGGTCTCTCCTGGCTGCCTACTCCTCCTGGATGTCAGCTATTTGGGTTCATTCTCACTGTCTCTACCTCTAGGAAGCCTTCTGCTTTGGTGATCTGGACAGCGTCTTCTCCATGGCACCGGGCGGGTTCTGTGACCTTTCGTGTTCTGTGGCTGCTTGTGTGGGTCAGAGGTGTCTGTCCCCTGACCCTTGCTGGAATATCATAGGTTCTTTGCAGAAGCTAAAAAGGGTGACATGAGCCAAAAGAAAGAATGGGAAAATAGGAGTGGATACTGATCATGAACTGCACCCACCATGGTTTGCATCTAGGAAGTTCTTCTTTGAGCTATTGGGACAGTGTGGGAAACTGTCAGAGGTGGGGCCTATGGGGTGGTCTCCAGGTCACCGAGAGTGTGCCCTCAAAGGAGATGGTGAGGCCCCAACCACTTCTTCTTTGTCTCTTTTGCTCTCTGGCTGTGAAGTGGGCAGTTCCACTCCACTCCGTGCTGCCACCATGATGAATTGCCACAAGTCTAAAAGCAACAGGGCCATTGGGTCATGGAATCAGACTGTGACCCAAAATAAACCCTTCCTTTTGATAAGACGTTGTGGGTGTTTGTTATAGTTACAGAGTGACTAACACAAGCTGTGTTCACAAAGCTGTGGCAGAAGCCTATCGATCTTGCATATGAGCTGAGGTCACATGACAGGGGTGACCAAGTGTAGGGTACATAGAGTTGACAACTTGCATCCTGGTAAGGCCCTTGTCACAGTTCTGCCATGGCATGTTGCCTGCCTGTGTGGAGGTGAGGGCATTTTCCTCACACAGGCTACTCACAATGCACAACCATCAGGCTGCTCTAGTGAATAAGCCTTATCAGCATGTAGTAATGGTGGTATGGGCAACTCCCTCTGCCCTACCTAGGAAGAAAGATCTGAGAAGAGTTTGGATATATATTGACCACTGAGGAAAAGGAGAAGGTTGAGGAAATCCATGGATAGTACAGAGCTTCCAGAAATGAGAGCCACTCCAACGATTCATGTGTTGTTTCCAGACTGTGTTTAGTCCATTTTGTAACAACAACAACAAAATACCTGAAGTAGCCTGCCCATGGAGAAAGGAGATTTATGTAGTATATGGCTTCAGAAATTAAAAATCCAAACAACCTGTTGCAAGCTCTTTCAAGTCCCCGCCCCCACCCCCACCCCCATGGCTGTGCCACTCAATAGCAGAGAACAAAGGCAGAGTGTTTGAGAAACAAATACTGAGTGGCATTCCCAAACAGGAAGCCAGAGAGGGGCCAGGGTCTGGCTCAGGCTTTCATATCATTTATCTCTCACAAGAAATGACTCCAGGAGACCAGTGTTCCCTTCTGAAGCTACACTCCACTGACTCGAGGGCCCTACCCCTTAGAAGTCCCACCACCTTCCAATGCTACCACCTGGAGACCGAGTGTCTGACCCGTGAGCCTCAGAGAGGTACAACCAGTATCTAAGCCATGGCATGTAAGAATCCTCTGATCTTCACGATCACTGTCAGAGGTGATGACCCTGATCCTAATTTACCACAGAAGAGAAGCGGGTCAGCAAGGACGGTTGCCTTAAAGGGTTTGGGGACTCTTGCAGGTCTCTCAGATGGTAGGTACAGTCATAGAATTACAACTCGGTTTTCTCTGATTCTCTGTACTGCTGACTGTGGAATTACTTTGCCGGTAACCAGAGGAGGCCTGGGGCTCATGCTGAGGTGTCCTCTCCTCAGAGCCCGTTCCCTGCTTTGCTGGTCATGGCCTTCCTCTGTGTTCTGTCTTATCTCTTATGGGGCTTCCCAGGTGCTGCCAGGTCCAGCCTGTCACCAGAGAGGGCCTATGCGGTCTTGCCCACCTCTTCTACAATCTGGGTACCATCTCCTTTTCCCACTGCTGTGGTTGTTATTCAGCGGGTCACCCCTGTGCTGAGGGCCAATGGGGCCCATGTGCCTCACAGCTGGCAGGTCCTCCTTCCTATCCTCCCGCCTCGTGTGGCTGGCTGCTGCTCTGAACACAGTCCTCATTTCATGCAGATTTGCTCTGATTCTTTTCAGACCAGGGAGGGCTGGTTTGTTTGCGTCAAAATGCGTAGGCTGCCAATGTCCCAGAGCACTCAGTCGGGCCTTCCGGTGCATGGACTTTGGTGGTTAGCTGACTAGAGACCTAAGAAGGCAAGCCTCAGAGGCAAAGACGGCATTTAGGTGACAAACCAGACTGGAAAGAAGCAGGTTTACTCTGGATAGCTGCATCATTCGTGATCTGTGCCTATAAAGCCTGGAGACTGGGGATACCTGAACCAGGGGAGATCTTAGAGACCATCTGGTCCCAGTTTCATGGTACAGATAGAGAAAGCCATGTCTGAGGAGGCTCCCAGCTCCAAGGACCCGAGTGCAAACTGGACCCCAGACCTCCCTCCTCCAGGACCAGATCCACAGATAAGATGTTCTGCTCAGAAGGGCCTGACAGTGTGATGTACCAGAACCAGCCTATGCTGTGGCATTTCTCCTTCTACCAAGTTCTTCAAAGGAATATTAATTTCTTCATACTAGGAAGCCTTTGCATTCGGCTTACAGAATCAAAGAAGCAGGATAACAAGTGGTTGAAATCACTGAGATCCCTGGGCCAACCCCACAGGTGGATAAGACCATCTTGGCATGCATTTTTGTTTATGTGGTTCAGGATCAGCCAGCAATCTAGCCAAGCCCATGTAAAGCTAGTACTAGAATGCTTTGACTCTGTTCCATGGTCTTCATTATCAACCTTCTAGATTGTGCCCATCTCCAAGCTGGACATCTGAGAGAACTGGGGTACTCTCCTACCTCCCCTACTCTTTACCATGTATCTAATATGTCTTGTGCTGATGGAGCCTGGGGCATCTGGACTTTGAATAAGTAGTCAGCTGCAGATCATTTTCCCCCAGGAAAACATAGCATTTCAGTGGTCTCTGTGTGGGGAGAGCTGTTCATGTCTGTAATAGTCCCTAGCAGAGGGCAGATAAAATTACTCCTCTTTCCAGAATGGTCACTCTGCCGGGTGCTCCTCCAAGCCTTTGGTGTGGCATTTCTCATTTCCCTACACAAAAGCAGTGTGTCTGGGTGCTTCCACGGTGGTCTCCTGTTGACAGGTGAGGAGAGGCATGAAGACTATAAACAGAATACCCAAGGTCACACACCTCCTGAGTGGAAGAGCCTGGTTGCAAGCTCAGTCAGCAACTGAAGAGCCTGCATCCCTAGTCAGGCTACCATTTGCAAGGACTGAGCCTGAGTGTGGTTGAGGGTGGGAAAAAAAATACAGCAGACAGAGGGTCAAAGCCTGCTTAAGGCCCTCCAGGAAACCAAAGCTAAGACCTGCCTTCTAAGATACCATAGGGCCTCTCCAAGGCACTCTAGCCGGGAAAGAACTAACCTAGAGATGTCTCCAGCAACCTCATGGGCTTGGTGGATGGACTCATTGGCTTTCCCCTTTCAAGACTCTGCTTAATACTGACCTGAACTCCTTTTTCCTTCCAGCTAGCCGAACATAAATCAATATAAATCTGACCTAGTCCCTAAAAATGTTTACCTGCCTAAAAACATGGTGTGTGTGTGTGTGTGTGTGTGTGTGTGTGTGTGTGTGTGTTTAGACAGAAGTAGAGTAAAAGTATATGGCTCTCCCACACCCATGTATCAGGCACTAACTGTGGGTACACTCTGTAACAGGAAGCTGCTGGTTTTCCATTCCAGAGAACTGGAACTCACTCAGAAATTTGTCATTTGCTGGGTCCAACCCTCACCACATTCCACTGCTGTTTCTGAGAGCGTCCAGTCACCTGGGCTGTGAGGAAGCAGGCCGTGGGTGAGGCCGTGCTGGCAGGACTAGAGGGGTGCGTTCTCCAGGTCTAGTGACTTCTAAGTGACCCCAGCCTGCCTCTGCCCGGCCAGGTCTACTCTGCAGCGTGTTGCCTTTGGATCCACACAGTGCAGACGAGAGCTTATTTTAGAACTGGAAGGAGAGCAGACGTATCAATAAAAGGCCAGGGAAGGAACAATCCATTCAGTGGTTTTAAAATATCTCTCTCTTAACAGAAAAAGATTATTTTTATTTCTTAAAAAACAACTGGCAAATTTCTCCTCCCAACAGTTGGAAAGAGAAGCATTGAAGACTTTGAAAAATTAAGATTAAAAAAAAGGAGGCTGGGAAGATGGCTCAGTGGTTAAGAGCACCAGAGTTTGGTTCCCAGCACCCGTTCAGGAAACTCATGACCCACCAAGCTGCAGGGGATCTGACACCCTCTCCTGGACTTCTTGGGCATGGCACTCACATACCCACACATTTTCAAAACTAAAATTTTAAAATAAAATCTTTAAAAAAGGTTAGAGTTTTGATGATGGGCTGAAAGTCTGTCTCCTGTTCTTTTCCTTGCCCCCGCCTTTCAGACTCTGAAAGCTTTGAACTGAATCACACGACTTCTTGCCTCTCTTTTAAGGACAAAGAAACTGAGCCTCAGGGTCTCCACACTTCTTACTTAGAGCTTCCGCTGTATCAACAATGCTCATTCCTCCATCTCCACTATCTACTCACATGTCACCTCATCAGAGGGCTCTTTTTGGACCACACTAGATAAAATAGCGTCATCCATCATCTTTCCTCAGACCAACCCCTTGTCTTGCTTTGTTTTTCTCAAGAGCTAGAACAGGTTCCCATCCCATGGTAAACATTTGCTCAGTGTGTGTCTTTTCTCGTTATACAGTCAGCTCTATGGAAGCTCTGCCTGTCTTGGCCACAGCAGTGTCCTCTTCACCTCAAAGACTGGCACACGGGGTTTCTACTATCTCCTGCAGGAGGTGCAGGGCTGGTGCATGGCCAAGCTTGACCCAGCATACCACTCTGACTTCCAGACCCTACCTGGGAGCCCAGAGTGCTTCCCTGATGATGTTGAGGGGTGGGGATGCTGTCCCTAGAGGGTCGTCAGGAGTAGAGGAGGCCAGGCACATGCAGGTCATAGCCACCCAGATCATGGACTTTTAGGTCAGGATGGCCTAGAAATGTAATGTACAGGTGACAGGCCCTTTGCCTACAGATACTTTTCTACTCTGACTTCAGATTGCCTCTCTGTGATCACTTCTTTGTGGTCTGAATACTTCCCTCGGCAAGCATGGCCTTGGATCCGCAGCAATGACTTCACCTGGGAATCTCCTGGAAGTGAAGAACCTCAGGTGTCACCCCAGCTCTTCTGCCCTGAATTTGCAATTTGTTACCATCTCAGATACCACATGGCCTGATTGATTATGGTTTACTGCACAGAACAGTGCTTGTCTCCACTCTGCCAGAAGTTCTAGAAACATTGCCTTCCTTCTGCAGTTAACTGTCATGCTCTCTGGACATGCAGACTCACCTACCCTGAATCCCTTGCCCTTGTGATGGGATTGGATATGGGAGGAAGGGACGGGGCAATGCCAGGAGAAAGTTTCAGGAGAAATTTCAGAGTCAGAGCTGCTCTGTCTCGTGTACACCTCTGATGCTGCTTATTCCTGTGCATTGACATGCAGCTAATGTTTGCCCACCATGACCAGAGGCTGGGAATCACACAGTAGCTGAAGAGGGGAGCCATCATTGAGGACCTCAGTCTCTCTCTCTCTCTCTCTCTCTCTCTCTCTCTCTCTCTCTCTCTCTGCCAGGTGGGCCTGGGTCAGTACAGGCAGCATATTCTGGGACCTGGATGGAGGTCGGATGTATCTCTACCCTTAGCTCTGATGGCTGTGACTTCTTTATTCAGCCTTCAACAAAGATTGGGCAGTCAGGTTTCCCAGTATGCAGCCCAACTCGATCAGACCCTTCTGTGGAGGGTGGCTGTGAAGGAGGCAGAAAACAGCCAGAACAGCATAGGGAGGAGACCACTGGCTTCAGTGCCCACAGAGGCCTCCCCACGGGGAGGTGTACAGATGGCAATATGCCCTGCTTCCTTTCAGCTACTCTGAGATTGGATATTGATTTGAGTGAAGCCTGTTGGTAAAATTCAGAACATAGTACTCAAACTCCAGAATCAGGCTGTTTAGTGAATGCATGAGTATGACTGAATGAGTGTGTGTGTATGTGTGTGTTTGTACATGCATGTGTTTATGCATGCATATGTTTTGAATACATGTATTTGTGTTTGCATGTGCAGCATGTGTGTGAGTGTCCAGATAGTCCTGGAAAGCAAATGTTAAAAAAAAAAAAATCCATTTGCCCCCAGACAGTTCCACAGTGTAAGAGGTTGAAAGTCTTTGTTCTTTGAATGAAGAACTCTCATTCTCTTTCTGAACCCCATGTTCATAGCTTCATGGTATGGGCACAGGCTCAGTGGTCCTTCTCCAGCAGCTTGTGGGGTTGTTCAGACGTCTCCCTGGCAGAGTACATCGATCCTCTGCATTTGTGCCTCTTAGGGCTTTGCAGGGGATTCTGGAGCTCTTGGGGGGTGTATAATTGAATTGGAGACGGGCTCTAAAGAGGAGTCAGAGAAAGAGCAAGTGTTCACAATCAACCCAACCACAGTTTGAATTTCAGATCTGCTTGCTTGTAGTCACGTGGCTTTAGGTGAGCGTCAACCCTACCCCTCTCCCCATCTTCACGGCTCTGTAGACAGGATAGCAGTGACTCATAGCTACCAAACTGCCACCACATCTTCCTGGCTCTGTAGACAGATAGCAATGACCATTCTCGTGTGTGCAGGACTCATGGAGGGTGCCCAGTGATGAGCTAGACCTGGAAATATGGATATAATTGGCGAGATCAGTCCATGACGGATGCAATCAAGAAATGCAATGTCAGGGCTTAATTGCATTAGTGTGATTTGGCAATAAGGAAACCAATTAATTAGTTCTCAGATAGTTATTAACAGGAAAGGAAAAGTGAGCATGAAGAAAGGTCCTGTGGGGGTAAGAGAGATCTGGGAAGGATGTGTCTTGTCTCTGAGACTGCATGGGGAGCTGCTAAATATGCAGAGGTCTTGACTCCAGCCACAGAGACTGAATTTTCAAATCTAGGATGAGGTCACAAAATTTTGGGGGTTCCTTTTGTGGAATTAGAGGTGAACCCAGGGCCTCATACCATCTGGTTATGCTATATCCCCAGCCCCCAAATTTGCGGTTTGGGCAGCTATAACCCGCTGAACATGCAGGTGATCTGAAGCCCTTATGCTGTGGAAGACAGCATCCAAAGACTGAGGGAAGAAGGGCCATGTAGGCTCAGGGCACAGAGTGGGATGGGGGGTGGGCATGGGGCACTGAGGTTGGATGCCCAGAAGATCCTGAGATGGTGAGCAGGAAGCCTGACTCCTCTCCCTGCATCCAGGGTTTCCAGGCAGGGTGATGTCTCACTGGGATAGCAGCCACTGGGCGGTGTTTCCCCCGAGATCACGTTGAAGGAATGAGCCTTTTGAATGGCCTCTGTTTAAGGAGCAGCTTGTCAGCTCTGGCTCTTCTTCCTGCTCAGTCAGGGACTGGGAATCATCTGGGGAGGGGACTGGATGGACCCTAGAGGGGCATCTAGGAGAAAGAAAGCCTTGGATGAGACATGAGGTTCTGTGTGAGTGCTGATGGTCCTTACTGGGGCCTCAGGTGATGTCTCAGATCTGCTGAAGGCCCTGTGTCTCCCTAAGGAAGCCAAACCAAGATCTGCTGCCTGCAGGGGAGTAGATTTTCTGGTGTCTTCTGTAGGTAAGTAAGAGCTAGAGTAAGGGAGGTTAGAAAGGGAGGGAACACTTAGACCTACTGTGTGCTGCCTTCTAGAGGCCACACTCTTTGTTGTTGTTGGTGGTTTGTTTGTTTTCAAAACAGGGTTTCTCTGTGTAGCTTGGACTGTCCTGGAACTCTCTGTAGGCCAGGTTGACCTCAAACTCAGAGATCCACCTGCCTCTGCCTCCCTCCAGAGTGCCGGGATTTAAAGGTGTGCAATACCGCTGCCTAGCTTGGACTCCACACCATGACTTGACAGGTGGGTACCATCTGTCTGTGTTACAGTTGAAGAAAGAGAAACCCAGAGAGGTGCGGTGACCTTCTTACCCCACACAGCTAAGATCTGGTAAAGGCCGGTCTCACACTTTTCTCCACCCAGCCCCTGCGACTCATAGTCCACTAGATGACTGTAATAGGAACCTTGTGTGCCATCCACAGCTGCCCTGAGTGGGGTGGGGGCACAGTGTGGGCAGAGTGCCTGGAATCCCAGAACTCATGGGGTATATCTGTGCCCTCTATCAACAATCCACCCTTCAGTAATGTGTGCACTGGCTGCCAGCTGCTGTCACCACAGCCAGACCCCACACCCACACAGGAGAGGGCTTTGGCCAAGGGCATGCTGGAGCAGGAGAAGGAAGTGCCCTCCAGAGGGGCTTGTTGCAAGGCCCCTGAATGGCTCCATTGAGGTACCCAGGCAGGACGACAATGAGTCTGTTGGGGGCCCTGGCCCACAGAGGTGAGAGGGCCTGGGCTGGGCAGGCCGTGCTGGCTCAGAGGCCAGACGCTGACTTCCAGGGCGGGAAGCCAGCGCCTCTGACGTGCTCCAAAATGCCAGCTCTGCTTAATGGAGAGCAGCTGGGGCAGTTTGAGTTGCTCCCCATGCCAGGAAGGCATTGTGAACCCAGTACACCGGCTGCAGTGACGCCCCTCCTCCCTGCTGCACTCTGATCCCCTTCCTGGGCTACGTCCTGCACAGTGGCCTCTAGGGACTGTGGACAGCCCTTTCCCGTGTCCCCTTGGTCCTCAGGGGCAGCCTTTCCAGCCCTGTGGAGAAAATAGCAAAAAAAAAAAAAAAAACCCAAACTTGGAACACTCACAGGTTAAGTGGTCAGGTGAAGTACAAAGCACCGTGGTAAATTTGAATTAAAATGAAATAATTTAAAAATTATGTTTATGTAGGTTGGCTTCTCAGGAGTCCTTGGGTCACTCTTTTTGTAGAAAAGACTGCTTCTGACTTTTACCTGGACACCTCTCTAGGGCTGTCTCGACTCAGTTATGTTTGGGTCCAGAGACTTGAGCATCCTAGATATCCTGGGCATGCCTGCCTGTTGCCAGGCCCATCCCCAGCGAGCTTCCTGAGGTCAGGGAAAAGGGTATCCACTGATGGTCTGATTTCCCCCATACCAGCCATTCTGCCACTGTTGGTGGAAATCTGAAGTTTTTATTACCCCTTTAAACCTTTTGTTTACTGAGGTCTGCACAATTATGCTAGTTTTATTGTCCTGAACATAAAAGCAGCTTTGAAATGAGCAAGGATTTTTGGGGAGAGGCTGGGGTGGGCCTCTCTCTAGAGAAGGCCAGCTTCAGCCACCTGCAGTCCCTCTAAAGCAGGTGGATGCATACCCCCACCAGGGTCAATTCTGGTTTCCAACAGCGACCTTGCCTTGCCCTTTCCCAGGGGCTTACTGTGTGTTCCCATGTTTCAAATGAGTGGAGAGAGGCAGAGGCTGGGTGGCTTGACTCGGGTCTTGTGGCTTTAAACTGTAGCACCGGTTTAGAATGTAAGTCTGTTGGCCCAAAGCCCCTGCCATGCTGTCACCCATGTACCAAGGGCTGCATGCTTTAAGGGACACCAACCAGAAGCAGGCATGGGCCTGCCTTTGAGGTTGCTGCTGGGGACATGAAGTGTTCCACCTTCTACATGGATAGATGGGGCAAGACCTGCCCCCTGTCTCACTTCTTTTCTTAAAGGACACACCAAATGAAAAGAGAGAGAGAGAGAGAGAGAGAGAGAGAGAGAGAGAGAGAGAGAGAAGAAAGAAAGAAAGAAAGAAAGAAAGAAAGAAAGAAAGAAAGAAAGAAAGAAAGAAAGAAAGAAAGAAAGGGAAGAAAGAAAGAAAGGGAAGGAAGGAAGGAAGGAAGGAAGGAAGGAAGGAAGGAAGGAAGGAAGGAAGGAAGGAAGGAAGAGGAGGACATGATTATTCTTGGGCATGGTTGAGGAGAAGGTTTATTGTAGATCTGAGGGAGAGCTCACTCAGAGGCATTTGGAAGGGTCCAGAGTGAACATGGCCATGTAAGGAGTGGCAGGGAGAACAAGAGAGGAGCCACCGACCAAGAAGGGTGGCCTATACCAAGAGACTGGCCATGAGACTGATGTAGCCAAAATGGTTGAGTTATACAGGGGCCAGAGGAGCTAGGGGAAGGTGCAGCCTAGCTCATGGACTGGAGAGTTCAGGGTAGGGGCCAGGGTATGCCAACCAGGAGGACCCTGTAACAGGTAGGGGGCTGAAGGATGCCGGGAGAATATGGCTGCAAAGTCTACTTTAATATGTTAGTAGACATCTTAGCTATTTGTCCTGGATTTGAGACCTAACACACACCAAAAAGAAAGAAGGGTTCTAGAGACAAGAAGAGCCTGTCCAGGCCAGGAGTGGCCCTGGTCATCATGCAGTGAGGACGTGAGGCAGGCTGGAGAGTGAGCACCTTGCAAGCCACAAAACAGAGACCTGTGACGGACTTCTCAGCAGAGGAGGGGTAGCCCAGTTGGGAAGGGTGGAGACTGAGGCCTGGCCAGGGTGTCTTAAAGATGCTGGTGGTTCAGGAGACAGGAGCATGGTAGGGTGATCTGGCGCCGTGGAGACAGGATGGTGGCCCTGGAGATGGGGTAAGATGGCACTGGGGTAGCACCTGACCCTCACTGAATGATTACTTGGTTCCAGGTGTAAGTCCAAAGATTTCCCACGTCTGCCCCCATTTACTGTTGGCGCCGATCTTACAGCGAAGGTGCCTACATAAGCTCCGTCTTACAGATGGGGTGAGAGTGGCCTGAAAGAGGGGTGGGCCCCGAGGCAAGCGCACTTGATGGGGCTGGAATGCCTAGACGCGGGACACTTGATGGGTAGTGTGCAGCTGTGAGTGTCGTCCCCAGGGCCTCACAGAAGAGTTCCGGAAGAAACGAGGGTGGGAACTGGACTTGGCAGCTGAGGTGAGAAGAGAGTGAAGGCATGTGAGGCGCTATGATAGCTCCGAATGAATAAGCTCCTTGCTCCCTGATGGAAGCACCGTCCTGCTGTGACTATGGGGACCCATCAAGGGCAAGCGAGGGATTTCCTACATGCCTCCAGTAAAGTAGAAGTGTGCTGTTTGAAATGAAAAAGAGAACAAACTAACCTCAGGTACATGTCTTAGCATGAACGGGGTCATTGGCCTCAGTCTGGAGAGATGGCTGAAGACATTGAGTGGGCTGGCTTTAAAAGGGCCCTTACCTGCTGGTCCCTTTCTTTAGGGTCTCCTGACCCCAAACACCCCCATGTGCTGTCCCTGCAGCCCTCTTTCCTTCTCCTATTCACGCTCAGTTTGATGTGCAGCTGCCTGGCATCCATGTCAACCATGGATTAAGGTTCCCTTCCTTTGAGGGCTCACAGGGCATTTAACCACGTTTTAGAAACTTGGCTAATGAAGGTGCAGTGTGAGCGACCCAAGGGGCATGGGCATGGGCAGGAGAGGCTCAGCTCCCTTACGCGGATCCTGCCCAGAATTCACTCCCCTGCCAGATGTACCACAGACGGAATGTGAAGTGGAGGAGAGCAGCCCTCAGCCCTGGTGCCTTGCCTCAGCACTCTGTTGTCACTGAGCACAGGAGTTCTCCAGCTAGCCAAGCCAGAGTTGGGTGCTGGCCTCAGATTCACATGACCTTGGACAAGCCCTTTCACTTCCTGATCTTGCGGGACAATAGCAGCACCTCCCCTGTAGTGTTGGGAGGGGGGAATTTGAGATTTGTAGCATGCTTTGCCTAGGACCTGGCACATAGTAGGTGCTCACTAAACAGTACACTGCAGTTGTTGCTCTGATCTGATCTACCCCTTGACACAAAGGCTTCTCTGTGGTTTTGGAACTACTCTTGGGGCCTAGGAGCAGAGCATTGCCTGTTGCAGGCTGTCTGTGAGCTTATCTTGGGCTCCTGCGCACGTTTCTTAGCTCTCCTGGAAGGAAGGCACATGGATGGCAGTGGGCTCAGCTGGGCTGCCTGTCATCTTCCAATGCACTGTGTAGAACTCCATCCCCCAGACATCCGCATCAGGCAGTAAAGAGCACCTGCGCTGGGCCAGGCTTGAGAGTAACTAGTCTAATCCTTGCAGCCACCCCACAAAACGGGCCCATCCTTGACTGCATCTTCCACCGGAAGAAGTGGAACACTGTGAGACTTCCTTAGAGTGACGTGGCTCAAAAGGAGTCAGATCTTGACCTCCTAACCTCCAAACCGTTCTGAAGAACGGGGTTTAAGCCATTGCCCCTGTACACATTTGAATAGCTTGCTGGCAGCTCAAGAGAGTTGCTGCTTCTCTGAGCACCAACGACCAGAGCCATCTGTCAAGAGGTTTTACACGGGAGCTGGTGTGATGGTTTCAGGGGAAAACGTGAAGAAATAGCATCACTCTTTTCCCACCCCATGGTAAAAATAACCTGCAGGGATGGAGGAACAAATGGTGGTTGGAGGCTGACTTTGTAGGGAGGAAGGAAATGGAATGCCCACCTGGGTGCCACATGCTGCCATCTGCTCAATACAGAGCAGTGCCAGCCTGACCCCCAGCACCCGTGAGGCTACCAGCTCCGACCTCCTGAAATAAGGGTGCTTCCTTGTAAAGCTGAAGGTCCATGGAAGCACAGGGAGAAGAGGGGGTCCACAGAGACTAGTGACAGTCCCAAGCCTGTGGTCCACATATAGGGTCATCCCTGACTGGGCCTGTCCTCCTCTGTACCCACCAGCTCTGGACACATACTGGGCAGGGCTTCTTGTCATGAAACACAGTTTTAAAAATAAAAACCACTCGCAGTAATCAGAGCAGCTGTGATCATGTTAATGCATGCAGTATCCTCTGGTGCCAGGACTAAAATAGCTTCCTGTCAAGCACACCAGAGTTTCTTCGTCTTGGTCTGCTTCTAGACCACCTCCTGTTGGGTTTTGTTACTCATGTGAGCACAGGACAGGGGCAGGGGAACCTCTGTACAGCCCCAGGGCCTTGGCTCTGCTCATGTAGAAGGTTGAGACTCAAGCAGACTCCTCACCAGCATGTGCCAT
>CABHPH010112857.1:0-12815 GCA_902168325.1 Peromyscus nudipes
CGCCCCGCCACGTCAGGCCTGGCCCCGGAACCCGGAAGCGGTGTAACTGACCGGGCTCGGTACCGAGTACCGCGCTCAGCCCGTGACAGGCGTCCGTGGCCGTGGGTTCACCGGTCCAGAGAAGCAAGAGCATGCTGAGCCCCACCCGTTTTGTTTGCATAATGATCTGGGGCTGGAGAGATGGCTCAGCGGGTAAAGGCGCTTGCCGGCGAGGCTGATGACCTGGGTTAGATCCCCATACCCACGTCGTGCAAGTAAGAGAACTGACTCCCGCAAGTTGTCCTCTGACATTCACAAGCGCGCCCACACGTATCCATACACTCCCTGGCCTCCACACGGGTGTCGTAGCACGAGCGCACCTCCATACGTACACACACAAGCACACACGATTTTTTTTTTTTTAAAGTGCGTGTAGGGGGTGGGGCTGCAGACATGATTTAGGGGCTAAGCGCACCTGCTGCTCTTTCAGAGGACACGGGTTCGGTTCTCAGCACCCACATGGCATCTTGCAAATTGTCCAGAGGCTGTGACGACCTCTTCCAGCGCTGCATGCATGTGGTGCACAGACATACATGCAGGCAAAATATTCAAACACACAAAATCAAAATAAGTGTTAAAAAAAGGATCATGCTAAGGCCAGTTTTTCCTCATTGGGGAATGAGTTTGTCTAGGTTTTCTTCCAACTTGATATGTAAAGCCAGGTTGGCTGAAACAGGGTCTTGCTTTGATATTCTCAAGCTTGATAGCCTCCTGCCTCAGCCTCCAGAGTGTCAGGAGCTAGGATCTAATATGCTACTTTTACAAATTGCTGTCCAGCACTAATCTGGTAGCAGAAAGCCGTGGCCTAGGAAATACAAGGAACCGGGTCCAAGCCACGGAGCTGGGAAGTGGCTAGTTTAAAACTGGAAAGTGTAGATGAAGCAAGCTCTATCACTGCTCACACCCTGCACTTCCCCTCTCCCTGGAGTGGACTCTCGAGGAAGCCTGGGGTCTGCTTCTGTAAGCCACTTAATGACTTCAGACAAGGCTCTAACTCAGCCTGAAATTTTGTTGACTTTTAAATTTAAAACAAAGCCTGTATTCCCGACGGGCCTGGAACTTGCTAAGTAGCCAAGGATGACCTTGAACTTCTACACCCCAGTGCTGGGGTTACATGCGCCACAACTAGTGTGTCAGTAGTGGGGATCAAACAGACAGCTTCATGCACGCTAGGCAAGCAATCTGCCAACTGAGCTACAGCCCCAGCCCCCATTCATTCATTCATTCATTCATTCATTCATTCATTCATTCACTCACTCACTTGTAGTGTCTGAGAGGAACCCGGAAACGTTTGCATGCTAGGCAGGTACTTTACGGTTGAGCTGTATCTTAACCCCTTACCTACCATACTTTGATAGATGAACTCAGGATTAGACTCTACAAAAGGCATTTTCTTTCCTATGACCCAAGAAACTGAAGACCTTACGGAAAGCATGACTTACATCTGTCTGCAGGCTGTTCAGAGGTAGTACCTGCATCTCAGACTGACCTATGAGCAACTTAGGGTCTCACTATGCAGCCGAGGTTTCCCTGGGGTTTGCATGGCCACGCCTTGCCTTTGACTCTCGAGTACCGAGACCACTACTTTGTAGTATTTGCATGTAACCTCCACCTGACATGTATCTTAAGTATTCTCTAAATAATGTATACCTAATACAGCGTAAGTGGTGTGTCAACAGCTGTATTATTTAGGGAATAATAACAAGGGGGAAACCTGTACACGTTCACACAGGTGCAGTTTTTAAATTTGTGACATTTATCTTGTGGGTATGTAGGTGGGTGTGCATGTTCTGCTGTGTGCGTGTGTGCTCCTCAGAAGACCAAGTACTTGAGGTGATTTTCGCCTTCCCCATGTGTGAGATCAGACTCAGGTCATCGAGCTTGGTAGTAAGTGGTTTTACCCAATGAGCCATCTTTTCAACTCCTGGAGTTTCAAGATATTTGATCACACTGTGTAAAGATGTGTCTCCGTGATTGGTTTAAATGGCCAGTTGCTAGGCAGAGAGATAGGCGGGACTTCTGGGCAAAGAGAGGAATTGGGGATGAATCTAGGCATGCAGAGGAGATGCCAGGAGATGCAGAACAAGTTGGAGGTAAAAAGTCACGAGGCAAAACATAGATTAATATACAGGGGTTAATTTAAGTTATAAGAACTAGTGGGGCAAGCCTAAGCTAAGGCCGAGCTTTTATAATTAATAAGAAGTCTCCCTGTCATTACTTGGGAACTAGCTGGTAGGACAGAGAAAGACTCCTTACCCTGGGAACCAGGAGTAATCTAGGTTCTCAAGAGAAACGAGATGCATGGAGGAAGCAGGATGGATGTACTGAGTTAAGATGAAAAGGCTGGTGGGACAGAAGAAGACTCGTTACGCCTGGATGCAGTATTTTCATTCCAACACAGAACCCTTAGAAACAGTAGACAACCTGCTATCCTTAGTTGGCAAATGAGAAAGCAGGCAGTGATAGATTTGTCTGTCCCATGCCATAGGATGACTGGGATTGACACCCCAGCCAGGCTGGGTCTTTATATTATACAGCCTTCAGGGAGTTGTCTCTTGCCTGCGGCCATGACAGAAGAGCAGCAAGCAGCAATTGAGCTTAGGGAGTCCAGCCCACCAGGAAGCAAGGCACTGACGGGTGAATCTCAGATAGGCAAGGCCAGAGGACTTTGGCTCCAGAATGTTTCTTGCTACTGCTGTGCCTTTACATTTTTGCTGCTGCCATTTTTCTCTAGTATCTGGCATCATGTGAATAGGTGTGGGGGAATCCCCACTGCCTTTAATGTGGTGTGATTATCTCATGGAAATATCCCATCCTACTGGGCATTTTTACCTGTGGATTATTATGAAGATGATTTCCTTTTTTTTTTTTTTTTTTTTTTTTTTTTTCAGGGTTGGTCTTTGTATTTTTGCACCTTTCCTGGAACTCACTTGGTAGCCCAGGCTGGCCTCGAACTCACAGAGATCCGCCTGCCTCTGCCTCCTGAGTGCTGGGATTAAAGGCGTGCGCCACCACCGCCCAGCTGATGATTTCCTCTTAAGCTGTACTGTTTAACTGGAATAATGATTTTATACAATAATAGTTAAATAGAATTTTGATGATTAAGGGTTTCTAACAAATATAGTAAGATTATGCTAGAAGCTAGTTTAGTGGGAAAATTTAAGTAAAGGTAGGATATAGTGTTGACCCTGCCCCTGGTAGGGCAGGGGCTGCAGAGGATAGAAAATAGAAACAAGAAAGTGTCACACAGTCAGGACTTCCGACTTTCTCTTGAGGAGCCATGTAGACTATGGCTTACGGTAATTACTAAGGAAAACAACTGAGTCCCAGAAGCTAGGCTAGCTCAAGTTCTTTTAATCTTGATGTTGAGAGATGTGTTCATGGGTTTCAGTGTGTATCATAGCTAAGACAAAATTTTAAATAATGTCTTAACGTTAGGTCGAGATGTTTTTGTTAATGGCACTGAGGTAGAAAATCTTGGGGAACAGTTTAAAGTTTAGGAAGACACACTTTTAATAGTTGGAGTGAGGGACTCAAGAACAATAGTTGAGGTCAGGGAACAAAAACAACGGCAGCCTGGCTATTGCTGGCTGACATACCTTTTATTTTATTTTATTTTATTTTATTTTATTTTTTGGTTTTTTCGAGACAGGGTTTCGATGTGTAGCTTTGCACCTTTCCTGGAACTCACTCTGTAGACCAGGCTGGCCTCAAACTCACAGAGATCTACCTGCCTCTGCCTCCCGAGTGCTGGGATTAAAGGTGTGCACCACCACCGCCCGGCTGACATACCTTTCTTGCTAGGATGGGTTGGTGATCGAAGGTGATGATTAATTCCTTGTACCCATTTCTGCCCTCGGCTTCCTGATATGATTTAATAAAAAAAACTGTTGATGAGCAGTTATGCACCCTGAGGACTTAAAAGTAGAAATCACTGGTTGTTTTTCATATATAAAAGTTTAGATTTGTAATTCTTTAAAGATTTATTACTTTTTTTAAAGATTTATTTATGTATACAGTGTTCTGTCTGCATGTATGACTGCATGCCAGATCTCATTATAGATGGTTGTGAATCACCATGTGGTTGCTGGGAATTGAACTCAGGACCTCTGGAAGAGCAGCCAGTGCTCTTAACCTCTAAGCCATCTCTCCAGCCCTTAAGATTTTTTTGTAAGATTACCTTTTTTTTTTTTCTTCCTGAGACAGGGTTTCTCTGCGTAGTTTTGGTGCCTGTCCTGGAACTCGCTCTGTAGACCAGGCTGGCCTCAAACTCACAGAGATCCGCCTGGCTCTGCCTCCCAGTGCTGGGATTAAAGGCATGTACCACCATTGCCCAGCAAGATTACCTTTTGAGATAAATAATAAAGTGATTGATCCTTTCTTTGTAACCGAAAAAATGCAGCCTGCCAGGAAAAGAACTGGCTGAGAAAAACACCTTGCTTGCTCACACTCTGTTAATCTATAACAAGTTGCTTGGACATGAATGTGGGTTCTTGGGAATAATTTGTTTTTTACTTATAATACATGAAATGTTTAATCATGTAAGGGAAATGGGAACATGTTTTTTTTTTTACCTGTATTCATTATAATCGTTCACTTGAAAAACAGAATGCAACCACATTGTAATTTTTATATTGCTTGAAAGATTTTGCTGGGATATATAAGCTGAAAAAAAAAAATAAAGATAGATGATAAAGAGACCTTGAAGATGTGTGTGTGTATTTTCACTTTTTCTTGGGCCTCAAAAGAATTAAGTTTTACTTCCTCCGACAGAAACGTCAATTGAGTGACTAGTCCGCCAACTCTGTGGCTCCCCTTCCAATTCCCGAGCTGCTGAAGGCTGGTTCTCACAGCAGCAGTCTGTTGGGGGATGTCTTTTTGTACGCTATGAGTATATGTTGTTTCCATTGGTTAATAAAGAAGCTGCTTTGGCCTATGGCAAGGCAGCTTAGAAGCAGGCAGGAAATCCAAGGAGAGGGACAGGAAAGAGAAAGGCAGAGTGAGGGAGACGCCAGACTCCTATGCTAGGAGCAACACGTAATGAGATGCAGGTAAAACCACGGAGTACGTGGCGATGCATAGATTAATAGTTATGGGTTGAGATAAACTACAAGAGCTAGCTAGCAAGAGGCCTGCCAAAGGCCATACAGTTGATAATTAATATTAAGCCTCTGAATGATTATTTTACAATCGGCTGAGGGACTGCGGGGCCGGGTGGGACCTGAGAAACTTACCACTACAGCAGTCTTTCTTAAAGGATGGTGCAGAGAATCCTTTGATATCCTTTTAGGCAGGGAAGAGTCACAGTATTGCTGTGGGGAGGGGAGCTCCACAGTTAATGTATCTGGTAAACCACATAGCAGCCAGTATCTCAGAGATCTCTGATTGCCTTAGCTAGGCATTCTTAAATTCTTCTGGCAGTGGCTGTGGGCTACTTTTTTCTTCCCTTGTAATTCATAGTAAGGAACAAGGAGGCTGGGAAGGTGGCCCAGTGATATGAGCACTTTCTGGGAAAACATGAGAAATTGTCTTAGGATCCTGTGTACCCACATAAAAGCCAGCTGGGGTAGTAACCTCAGCACTGGGGGACTGGAGACCGGACCCTCAGGGCTTGCTGGCTAGTCTAGCTGAAAATGGTATACTCAAGGTTCAGTGAGAGATCTTGCTTAGAAATAAAACAAAACCAAACCCCACAGAACAACTGGAGCATGGCAGAGGAAAATACCCTACCTTTGGCTTCCACATTTGCAAACACAGACAAGTGCACCCACATATACATATTCGTACACTCACAAGAAGAAACAATGGGAATAGCTGGGCAGTGGGGGTGCACACTTTTAATCCCAGCACTAGGGAGGCAGAAGTCAGTGGGTCTCTGTGAGTTCGAAGCCAGCCTGGTCTACAGAGTGAGTTCCAGGAGAGCCAAGGCTGTTACACAGAGAATCCCTGTCTCAAAAAACAAAACAAACAAAAAAAGAAAATGTGTACTGTAACCCTGTACTTACAAACACACACACACACACACACACACCACACAGGAGTGCCTTTATGTTATAAAATATACATAGTTATTTGCTTAAAACTAAAGTTTCCTAAAAGAATACTCATGTGGCATGAATGGATAACTTTTTATAACATTTAATCCTCTAAAATGATTTCATGGCCACATCAATGTCCATTAGACTAAGAACTATTTCAGGTGCTATGAGAAATAAGCTACTATGTGCCTGAAGGGTAAGATTTAAGTAGCAGATAAGGGAAAATGACACCCAGCAGGAGAATGGAAGTGGTACAGAGAATGAATGAGAATAGAAAGGTCTTGCTAAGTAGACCAGGCTGGTCTCCTGAGTAGCTGGGATGGTCTGTGCCACCAGGTGGGACTGATTCTACTTTAGGAATGTGCTGGCATATGAGGAAGTTGATAGTAGGTAACCATAGAAATGGGGAATAAAACTAAACAGAAATGTAGGGTTTAAGTCCAGAGTAATTTAACTCATGATAGAGTGAGTGGTTCTCTGGGGGTTTGAATAGGAATAATGGCCCCCGTGTGTTTGAATGCTTGGCCCATAGGGAGTGACACTATTAGGTATAGCGTTGTTGGAGGAAGTGTGTCATAGTCCCTTCCTGCTGCCTGCAGATCAAGCAGTACAACTCTCAGCTCCTTCTACAGCACCATGTCTGCCTGCATGCCACCATGATTTCCTATCATGACGATAATGGACCTCTGAAACTGTAAGCCAGGCCCAATGGAATGTTTTTCCTTTATAAGAGTTGCCATGGTCATTCACAGCAATAGAAATCCTAACTAAGCCACATTCCTTATGAGAGTTAAAAAAAAAAAAAACTACTAAAAACAGACAAAACTACTAAGAAAGATGAGGACTGAAGCCTGGTGTAGTTATGCACATCTATAATCCCAGCACTCAGGAGCCTGAAGGCAGGAGGATCCTTTCAAATTTCTAGTTCACCTTGGTCTCCGGACCAAGTTTCAGGTTAGCTCATGACAAGATTCTGACACAAAAACCAACCAAGCAAACAACCTGAGAAAAATAACATTCATTTGGCAATAAATATTTAATTAAAAGGTACTTGGGTAACAGATGAAGCCAAACTCAAATATGGTTAAGCAGCGAGGGAAGAGGAGAAAGAAAAATTCAAATTTGTCCAGACACTCCACCCCCTAATCTTACTTATCTTGCCCCCAAAGCACTGGTGTCAGGTTTCCTTGAACCGTCAGTCTGTTTCGTGACCTCCACGCAGCGTTGTGAGTGATTAAGCCCAGTTCTTCTTAGACAGCTATCTTTAGTTCCAAGCTAACATTCGGTTGTTGGACTCTTAAGCAATGTCAGCGCCGGGTACCAGTAACTGGGCCGGGCTTGTCTGCGCTGGATGCGGCTGCTGCCGCGGCTGCCGCTGCGTTCCTGGCCCGGATGTGGGAGGCCAAGGCGGTGAACATTTCCTGAGCGGTGAGGTGGGCGCCCCGCATAATCAGCCGATACCCATCTCCTGGGGAAGAGGCAGACCGATGAGTCAGGGACCCCCGAGTCCGCAGGGCTAGGGCTGCGCTCCGCCGCCGTCGCCCGCCCGAGTCCCAGCCAGGCCTACCGAACAACACGTCCACGCAGGGCTCGGAGCCGTCGTGCCGCACGTCGGCGATCACCGAGCAGTTGAGGTTCGTGGCACGGACTTTTTCGCTGCTCACCGCCTGGAGAAAGGTCCTGCGGTGGGAGGGCAGCGTGAGCGCGCCGGGGGACCCGGGAGCCTGGAGCGGGGACGTAGGGGCGTGCAGCGCGGGGCCGGGAGAGCCGCTCCGAGGCGCCCTGGAACTTGGGCGGGGGGTCGAGGGTGCGCGCGCTGGCGTCGGGAGCGCGGGCGCCTCCCACCTCCCCGGAACCCGTACCTTGTCGCCTCCACGTTCTTCTCAAACGGGCAGAACTGAACTCGAACCAGCTTGACCGGCCGCAGTCCGAGCCGAGCTAAAGCCGCCGCCATGCTTCCCTCTGGCCCGGAAGGAGTAGGGCTGGGGATCGCTTTATGGAAACGGACCGCTTCCGGCGGCCTCTGCCGGACTTTTAGCGGTTGCCTTCCCGGGCTGCCGAGGGATCCAGAGTGGGCGGGTCGCAAATTCTTCAGCCCTTAGCAGTACTCTGTGCCACACAGGGCGTAGACAGTGAATGTGCAAAAAACCCCCGTTTGCACGAAAATACGTCGTCTCCTGCAGCTTTCCCCCTTCAGTATCCTGCCTGCTACATCTAGGTCAACACCATCCTAAATCCTGGCTCCTTCCAACGAGGGGATTACCACAGCAAGGATTGCCCACCTACCAGGAAGCAAGCCCCACCCTGGTAACTGTACAGCCAAAGCTTAAATGTTGTCACAGTCCTACAGCCTCATGACTGAAAATAGAAACGAGGAAGGGTTAAGACAGGCCCTCCACGTGTAGAAATGCTTGCTCCATCTGTGTTTCCTCGTGACTTAACTTTAGCCTTGTTCCTGGGATTCAAGAGAAAGCATATAGCTTGCTTTGGCCTCCTGAGAGCCAAACCTGTAGACCTAGCTATTTCTAGCTCATGTCTTCATTGTTGCTGACGTCTAGATTTCATGCTGCAGTTTGCCCATTACTGTGGATTGCAGGTACTAGGGTGATCTTGGATTCAGTTCCAGACTGTGTACTTTATGTATGTGTTCTCCCAAGCTCCCAGTTTTAAGCCTCTCTAACATAAGGTTCCTTGACTGGGGCTTAACAGTCCATGATTTGGAACTCCCCATCCTAGGCAATTAGGGCTCAGGACTCGTCCCCAGGCAGGAAAGAAAGGGCAGGTGCCAACGAGGGTGCTGGTGCAGCCTCAGGGCAAGCCAGGCTTGCTGGTTTCCAGCCAGGTAAGCCTCAGGACTAGGTCCTCCTCCTCCCAGGGTGCTTAGCAGGTGCATGTTCTGGGCTGGGGAGATTCCAGGCCGTAGAGGGGGTGCCAAGCTTTCCAGGCTGTTGAGGTTGCTGGTGGGGAGTTCAGTGGTCTGGACGTCATTACAAAAACCTGGGAAAGCAGGAGTGGACAGCAGATTGGTGGGTGATGTTAATGCCAAGTCATGGTGAGATGGGGCTGTGGGTCTCTTAAAAGCAGTGATGGAGGGATTTAGGAAAACCCAGGATTGGGGCAGGGTAATGACTCACAGCAACAGCGAGCCCTTCTGTGGACTGGATTCTTGGGCAGGGGCTGCTGCAGGAGACAGAGCAGGGCTCCATCTAGCCGCTGGAAGATGCTGAGTGAGAGCAGAGTCTGGCGAAGCTCCCGGGACAGACCCCACTGCTCCTGTTCCAGAACCTCCCTGATCACTCCGAAGTCTTGTTTGAGCTGCAGCGCCCCCTGCAGGCTAGATATCCAGGTACAATGTGGCCTCGGGACCCTTCTGCCTCCCCAGACTGCTCTGCCCAGACGTTCTCTCCATTTTCCCTGTTGACATTCGCCCTCTGCCACTACCGCCTTTCCTTCCCACCTGAACCGGATCCCATAGGTGAGGATGTGGTCAAGCCAGGCACCCAGTACGGCTGTCAGTGCCTGGCCGAGGGGAGGGGCTTGGGCTTCGGGTGGCAATCCCTGCAGTCCTTGCAAAACAGGCTCCAGCACAGCGCAGACCACCATCCCTGCATACTCACTAGGAGCCCGGGGATGTTCTGGAGTGAGAGAAGAGAAAGGGCAGATTGTGAGACTCTAGAAATCCAATGTAGGGGTTGGGGATTTAGCTCAGTGGTAGAGCACTTGCCTAGCAAGTGCAAGGCCCTGGGTGCGGTCCTCAGCTCCAGGGGGGAAAAATCCAGTGGGCACCAGCTGAGGGGCACAGAAGGTAAGGACAAGGGTGGCAACAGTGGTGTGGAGCCACTGTTGGGGGCTTGAACCATTCACACACTGGGAACCCCGGAAGGAGAAGATGGACATGGGAGGTTACCAAGACAGTGGGCTGTGCATGTGTGTGTAGGGGGTCCTGTAGCGTAGTCAGAAAGACTAGCATGTGTAAAGTCGTCCTGGGTTTCATCCCCAGCACTACAAAGAAAGAAAGAAAACTTACCAGGACACAGTCGAAGCCTCCAGTATCGACCCCTTGGCATGTGGAGCTTGAAGCCCTGTGTGGCTTGTTTATGGCATTCTTGGAAAAAGAGACTCAGCGACTCTTCGGGCAGGAGCTGCATGGGGAGGAGGAGAGTCAGAAGGGCTCACCTGTTAGATTGGTGAGCCGGTGCTTCTCTCATCTGAGGCCTCAGCGTGGGCTCTGTACAACCCCGAGTCCATGCACCACTGTGGGAGCCTGGGCACTTTCTAAGGAGAAATGTCACAACTTTAACTGATTTTTCCATGAGGTCTGGACCCAAACTCTGCACAATATGTAGGATTACCAGTTCTTAGTAGTCAAAGACACACGACAAGTCAGGCATGTTGGGCATGTGCTTGTGTGGAATATTCCTTTACACTGTGTGAACATTTGTCACTGTGGTTGTTTTAATTAAGAAGCTGACTGGCCTATAGCTAGCCAGGATAAAGTTAGGTGGGAGAATCAGACTAAGAGAATGCTGGGAAGAAGGAGGAGCAATTTCAGAAATCACCAGCCAGACTAGGAAGAAGCAACATGAAAGTACATAAACAAGGTAAACGAGCCTTGGGGAAGCACATAGATTAATAGAAATGGGTTGATTTAAGTTACAAGAGCTAGTTAAAAACAAGTCTAAGCTATCAGCCGAGCATTTAAAATAAATAAGTCTCTGTGTGGTTATTTGGGAATTAGATGGTGGGACAGAAAAGTCCACCTACATGCCTGTACTCCAGGAATATCAGGAATTCATGATCAACCTCAGCTACATAACAAGTTCAAGGCCAGCCTGGACCCCATCTCAAGAAATAAAAACAAAACCCAAATGGGTTTATAACCTGTCAGAAGCATATAGTAGACAGATGGGTCTGTGTGCTCTGATCAGGCAGGGGCTGAGGCAAAGGGTGAAACTAAAATGACCTGGCTACATCCAAAAAGGAAGGCGGTGGATGCAGACCAGGACCCATGGCTGTGTCACTGTTCTGGCATCCAGGAGCCTTTGGAATGGCCTTACATTAAGTATTCCTTGCCGTCTGCAAAGCAAATGACCCATAAAATAAAGAGGGAAGTAGCGTGGCAGGCTGTGTTCCATGAAGGGGAAGAGACAGCAATAAAAAGGGTCTTTGTCTTGCTGCCTGTCTCGAAGGAGAGGAATCTAAGAAATGGGCATTTGGCAGAAGTGCTGTAAAAATGTGACTGAGCACAGTGGCATATGCTGGTAACTCCAGGGTTGGGGAAGATGAAGCAGGAGAATCACAAGTTCCACGGGTCAGCTTGATCTTACTCTCTCACAAAACACAAGAAGGGGAAAGGGGAGGGAGAACAAAAGAGAAGAAAAAAGATCCAGATATGTGGATCCCAGGAACCTAAAGCAGGAGAGGAAGCCACTGGGTTCCCGGCACATCTGACTTGTTTAAGCCTAAACTCTTCCCTTCTTCTCCAGCATAGCATTTCCCCCTCCCTCCCATCGTGACAGGGTCTTACTGTCTAGCCCAGGCTGGCCTCAAACCCACAGTCCTGCTTCAGCCTCCGCAATACTGGGTTAAAGGTGTACGCTAGCACACCTGGCCTTGCCTCCAACAATTTAATACTAACTTGCTTACTCTGCCAGTTCCCACACTCATTTCCTGACATACACAGGCCCACACACATACAGAAGAGGGAGGCAGGGACACACATATGCTTACATATGGGGAGGACAACTTACAGAAACTACCTCACATGAGTCCTGGAGATCAAATTTAGGTCGTCAGGCTTGGCAGCAAGCACCTTTAACTGATGAGCCATCTTGCTGCTTCCTTTCCCCCTTTCCTGCTCATAATTGGGATCAAAGAAAGGCTTGATGCATGACCAGCAAATGCTGTACTGCTTAGCTACAGCCCAGTTTACATTTCACTTTTTTACCCCGAGACAGCCTTGGCTGTCCTGGAACTCGCTCTGTAAACCAGGCTGGCCTCAAACTCAGAGATCTGCCTGCCTCTGCCTCCTGAGTGCTGGGATTAAAGGCTTTTTGCCACCATTGCCCAGCTACATTTCACTTTTTAAACTATAGACATGTACTACTTCAATAAAACTATACATTAAGCTAGATGTGATGGCACACACCTTTAATCTCAGCATTCAAGAAGCAGAGGCAGGCGAATCTGAGTTTAAGGCTAGCCTTGTCTTCATATCGAGTTCCAGGCCAGCCTGAACGACATAATGAGACCCCATCTCAACAAAACAAAATAAACAATCACATAATTACACACACACACACACACACACAACTTAAAGAGAGGAGAACCACTGAATTGAACACTAGTAGGAAAAGTGGAAGATGTAATTATGGAAAACCACTTTTTGCAGTTGCTAATGAAGTAAAGTCTAAGCAATGGTGTCAGTGGCCGCCACTATTAGCAGGTAGCAAGGGAGTGTGAATCTAATTGGCCACTCGTTGATTACTGTTATGAATAAAATTTGAAAATTTTCCCTAGTAAAGACTTAGGCAGAACAAGAAACCAACCAAGAAAAAAAAATGAAGTTAGTGGAGACGCCAAGGAGATTGCAGGGTACAAAGGTTCTACTCTGTTCATCCCAACCCTGTTCCCTAGTAGGCACACACTTACACTGCCAATGTAAGACAAGAGGGCTCTGCTCTCCCCTGCACCTGTGCTCTCCTCTGCACCTGTGCTCTCCCCTACACCTGTGCTCTC
>CABHPH010112861.1:0-23538 GCA_902168325.1 Peromyscus nudipes
CGGGCGGCCGCAGGGGGTGGCGACCCCGGAACGCGTCCCGCGGTGTCCTCAGAGAGCCCCCCTGGCAGCAAACGCAACAGTGCGGGACGCCGGGGCCCGCGGCCCCTCCAGCCGGGGCGGGGGCTCGTCGCGCTCCGCTGACAGCCTTGGTGGCGACGGTCGCGCGCCTTTGCGCGCAGCTTGGCGAGTGGAGAGGGGGCGCGGGCAGCCTGGAGGCGCGCCGCTGCGGCGAGCTGGCCGCTCTCGTGAGGTACTGCGGTGCCCTGCACAAAGGAACGCATCCAAAGTGTGCGTGCCATCCCCACGGCCCGCAGCGGTGTCCCGAGCTCGCTGCACGCGGTGGATCTCAGGCGAGCGCAGCCCCGCCCCCGCTCGGGTCACTGGGCATCAGCGAGCCTCGCCGCCTGCACCCAGACTTAAGACAACGGAGGTTCGTCCTACATTCCCATCCTTTAGTTCGGGCTACTGTTTTCCAGAGAAAACATTTGCATGGGTTTGGGGGACATCTCTAACAGAAGCTTTAAGTTTTGACGTGGACACTAGCTTTTTACTGGTTGTCTTTCAGTTCTGAACATCTTCTATGCTTTGGCTTTTCTCAATTCGGGTTTCTTCTACAGAAGAGTGTCTGAATTCCCTCGAGCCGGTCAGGTCCCCCAAGGGCATTGGCCTCTTAGTCCCTCATGACCAGAGGGGTTTGTGGGGATTTCCTCATCTTGTCACTTGTTTCCCATATCCTCCTCCTGTCCTGCTCCTTGGGAATATAATGGTTGTCGCAATTGGCAAGCCCTAGCCAGCTTTGAGCAGGGGAGATTATTGGAGCAGAGCAGAAATACAGGTTTTCAAGTGTGGGTTTTTATCGACTTTGTGAAAGCTGTGGGATGCCATGGTGTTCCAGGCACTGTTCAAGGCTTTATAGATCTTATCATACTCAACTTTTTTCGAAGTGATTTAGTGAAGGAAACTGAAGCTACAGAGGCCAAGTGGTAGAGCTAGTGGTGACCTTTCCGTGCTGGCTCCAGGGGCTGCTGTGGCTGTGGCTGTGGCCGTGGGCTGGGCGCCTGGGTCGCTGGAAGGGAAGCACTCCACACATTGCTAGACCCAGCGGTGTCCTGGCACTCTGGTGTCGGAGCTCGATAGTCGCTGTTTTCAAAGCAGCCTTTGGCCTCAGCATTTATCCAGAATTTTGTAGTCACACCTACTCATCAAAGCTCCTCAGTTTCTCCAAGCTAAAGTGTGTTGGAGGACCACCCCAAACATCAGATCACAGAGAGCGGAAATTTGCTGACTTCGGTTCAGGGCAGAAACAGCCTGTGCGTCTTTGGAAGTGGGTCTTCAGTTCATGCTGTCAAGGTACTTGACTTGGTAAGGCCAGCGATCCGTTTACTGCCTCTGGATTCTTTCCTCGAGAGTCTAGGAAGGCTTGAGGGGATGTGTCATATACTTCCCATGTGTACTTTGACCTAGCTTAATGATGTACCACTGTAATCACATTCTGAAGCAAAGAGTGGAAGATGGCAGGTTTAAGGGTAGCTGAGCTACGTGGCAAGTTCAAGGGTAGCCCAAGCTATATAGCAAGACCCTGTGTCAAAGCCAAGAGCTAGGGATATAACTTAGTGGTAGAACTCTTGTCTAGTGTTCACAAAGCCCTGAACTCCACCTCGAGCGCATGTACTCCGCGCACAGGCAGTGTGTGCTAACTTGCCCGTGTTAAGATCGCTGGGAAAGCAGGGATGCCCGAGAGGACTGGCAGAGAGTGAAAGCAAAGGAAGTAATAGCTTGTTCTCAGGTCCTGCTCAACCTTCAAAGTCCCACACAAATGTCTCTCCTAATCTTCTCTCCACAGGCCCAAGGCCACTATAGGACTTTGAGGTATTGTTTGTGGCATGTGAGTTAGCATGTGACTGAGGTATTCATTGCTAGTCCCTAGTTTTGCATGGTACTTGGGTGCAGCTAGTACACCCTACGTACTGTCAAGTCTATGCTCTGCCGAAGCGGATGTATGAGTGTCCCGAAATTTCCCTAGACAGCAGTCTTTATTCATTCACCTTGTCAGGGTGTGAAGGAGTGGCTGCCTGCCTTCCTTCCTTCCTGCAGTCCTGAGGGAGGCTGCCTCATACCTCCTCAGCTTCTGTGATAGCTGCCAAAACCTTTGGTGTCCTCGTCTGCAGAGAGGTCTCTGTTTTCCTCCTCCTGGATCTCCTTGTCTCTTTCTTCCCCTCTTAAAAGGATAATGGTAACATTAATTTGTAGATGGCCCACTTTCCAAGTTTAGGTGTTCTGTGAGGTCAGGAAATTTGAGCAAGCTGTGAGTGGTCCTAGAGGTGGCCTGCATGGAGCAGGGAGTGAAGACCCAGAGTGGAAGCCTGGAGAGCTGGCCTGACCTGGAGCAGGTGACCTTGTGGTGACAGAGCACTGGTACCTGAGAGAGATGTACTCCGAACTGTGCTTTGGTTAGGACAACTGGACGCCCCCTGCTGTTTCACACAACAATTACACAATAAAAGTTGCGTATCTGTTGATTGTATTGGCTATTATTATTGGTTTTTTGTTTTTGTTTTTGTTTTTTACATGCACAGGTGTGCATGCCACAGTGTACATGTAGCAGTCAGAAGGACAACTTTGTGAAATCAGTTCCTCCTTCTTGTCCGTGGGTTCCAGGGGTTGAATTCTGGTCTCTAGGCTTGCACAGCCAATCTGGTCAGGAAGGTAACTTGGCCACTTGGAAAATTAGAGCTGTCCCCACAGTGTTGAATGGCTTGTGGAAGTTAGTTTGCTATTAGAATGGCAGAATAATGGCTCTTGGGTAGCTGTTCTTGAGTCCTCCCTAGGAGAGCACAGAGCCTCTCTTCCCATTCCCAGGATGGGGAGGGAATGATATCCCTTTGTTACTGTCTGGAGTCCACCTTGGGATGGGGACAGTCCTTTGGTTTCTTTGCCTTCTATCAGGCAAGGGACCACCCTGCATGGTTCTCAACCTAAGCCCTGCGTTCCTAGGATGGAGAGAAGCAGGGATAGGGTTCTTTGGGAACCTGCTGCTCAGTGAAGCCGGACATTCCAGAGAAGGTATCTGTGGCCAAAGGCTGCTTGCCTTTACATCTGTTCCCAAGTCTAAAGGGAAGAGGCACTTGGAACAGGAGTCAGTGTCCCCTACCTGCTTACACCCCTCCCCTTTGTGAGCCTTGGCGAGAACACCTCTGCTGTTTGGTACATGGCACTCTGCCCTAGCGTGTTCCTAGATTTCTGAGCCAGTGGGCTTGCATGGCACCTGTCTCTGTGCTTGGAGCCCCAGGGCCACTTCAGGAAGTCCCCAAGCTACAGGTGAGGAACGTGTTGTGTCTAGCAGGTACAATAAATGCTAGGTATGACCACCAGCAGATAAGGCATGGAACTGCTGTCTTGAGGCCTTAGAGCTTAGTGTGTGGCATGTGAAAGAAGAATTGAAGGCCTGGAGGTGTGGGTGGTGAGGGAGAGGGACCATGGGATGCTGTGTAGAACAGGCTGTGGACAGGACCCAGTTGTGCTACTTTTCAAATCATGCTGGTTTTAAGCATGTGTATGTAGGGTCCTCTGGGCTGCAGGAGAGCAAGACAGGGCTACTTGGGCTTCTTAGGCTCAAAATCTCTTTCATTTGTTCTAGTTCCTGTGTGCTTTCTGGGCCTCAGTCTCTTGCGTTTAGAGTGAAGACGGTGCTGAGTTAAAGGCACTTGAGCATTGGAGAAGGGGCCAGGTCATTTCAGTGGCAAGAACTCTGTTGGAAATGGTAGAAAACTGTGTTGTAGAATATTGCTTTAACTATGTAAAAATGTGTTGTATTATTTGTTTATGCTGCATTTGCTTAATTATGTAAAGATGTGTTGCTGTTTTACCTTGCCTGCCTAAGGCACTTGATTGGTCTAGTAAAAAAAAGCTGGGCAGCCAATAGCTAGGCAGTAGAGGGATGGGTGGGGCTGGTGGGCAGAGAGAATAAGTAGGAGGAGGAATCTGGGCTTAAGGAGAGAAGGGAGAAGAGAATAAGGGAGATGCCCAAGGCCATCGGGGCATCTGCTGGATGCAGAGTAAGACGTACAGAATGAAATAAAGGTAAAAAGCCCTGAGGCAAAACGTAGATGAAGAGAAACAGACTAAATTAATTTATAAGAGCTAGCACGAAACAAGCCTAAGCTAAGGCTGAGCATTCATAATTAATAAGAAGTCTCCATGTCTTTATTTGGGAGCTGGTTAGTGGCCCAAAAAAAGCCTTCTACAAAACTGGCCAGTCCAGACTCTCGTAAAGAGGCGTTTTCTGGCACGCAGTTTGGAGTCATCCAAACATGCTGGGTTTTTAACGCCATCTGTGTCTTTCTTCAGCATGGAAATTCTCATGGACACAGGATGGTTTGGTTGTGCTGAGCTGTGCTAACTCAATTTTCTAAGGATCCAAGGATGTACAGGACCAGAACTGACATGTGTGTTGTCTCAGGAAGGTGGCAGTATATTGTATCAGTGGTCAAGTATTTTGCTGTGTGTGCAGTCTTTGCAAACTGGATATACATGGTGAGACTACAAGGCTATACCTCCCACGTGTCCTGCCTGCCCGTGCTTTTGGGACTGCTTTGAAGCTCACACAGCTAATTCACATCTTCTGCAGTAGGGTGAACGTTCCAAGGCGTCTCATTGGCTTCTAGCAGTAGGTCTGCAGCCCTCTCCTGTGAGTGTCGTTAGATTAGTTATCAGCCTTCTAGAAATACCTCAGATCATGGACCTCTGTAGTGGGCAGTGTCTCGGGTTTTTTTTGTTTTGTTTTTTTTTTTTTTCTCGACCGATAGGAAGCAACTTAAGAGGTTAAAGAGGCTATCTCTGCTTACAGGTTAAGGATTCAGCCATCATGGCAGGAGAGCCAAGGTGGCAGGAGCTGGAGGTAGCTGGTCATATTGTTTCCATAGCCTGTTCAAGGCACTTGTGAGCTCCCTGAGTGGGTGCTAGGAATTGAACTTAGGTCCTCTGCAAGATGAATATACCCTCTTAACCTCTGTGCCATCTCTCCAGCCCTATTGTTTTGTTTTGATTTTTGACCAGGCCTAGAACCCACTATGTAGACCAGGTTAACCTTCAACTTTTGACGCCCTTCCTGCCTCCCAAGTGGTAGCGCTCACTACCATGCCCAGCCTTTGTTTTGTTCTCACTAATATTTTTCAAGAGCTTGTTTTGGGGGGGGGGGGGCTCCCTGTGGTCTCTACTACATTTAGTACGCCTGTGCATGGGTGCCATGGCAGAGGAATGGAGGTCTGAGAACAATTTGTGGGAGTCAGTTCTCTGTAGCGTGATCCTAATTAGTCTTAATAATAAAAACCCAGAGTCAAGTATCAGGGTAAAAGCTGAAAGGTCAGAGAAGCAAAGGAGCAGCCACAGTCACCTCTTACCTCTCCAAATCCTCAGACCAAAAAGGCTGAGATCCTGTCTGTGCCCTGCCTTGTCACTTTCTCTCTCTGCCCAGCCATATCACTTCCTGTCTCCTGTCTGTGCAGACCTCTATGGTTAACTAGTGCCTAGCTCCACCCTCTGATCTCCAGGCAAGCTTTATTTGTCAGAACACAGACAGTCACAACAGTTCTCTTCTTCCACGGTGTGGGTCCCAGGGATTGAACTCAGGTCGTGAGTTTGGTGGCGTGTACCTTTACCCTCTGAATCATCTTCCCAATCCCTGTGTTAATATTGTTTGTTTGTGTTATATTTTGGTTTTTTGAGCAGTATCTGTCTCTGCCTCATGAGTGCTGGGATTGAAGGTGTGAGTGACCACCACCCTGCTTTTTTTTTAAGATTTATTTATTTATATATAAGTACTCTGTCTGCATTTATGCCTGCAAGCCAGAAAAGGGCATCAGATCCCATCATAGAAGGTTTTGAGTTGCCCTTTGGCTACTGGGAATTGAATCCAGGACTTCTGGAAGAGCAGCCAGTGCCGATAACTGCTGAGCCATCTCTCCAGCCCTGTTTTTTGTTTTTCAAGACAGGGTTTCTCTGTGTATTCCTGGCTGTCCTGGAACTGTGTAGCCCAGGCTGGCTTCTAACTCACAGAGTTTCGCCTGTCTCTGCCTCCCAAGTGCTGGGATTAAGGTGTGCGCCACTACAACAGGCTGAAAGACATTTAAGGAATTGCTCAGCATCCTTAGTCATCAGGGAGATGCAAATCAAAACGACTCTGAGATACCATCTTACACTTGTCAAAATGGCTATGACCAAAAGCACTGCAGACAGCTTATGTTGGAGAGGATGTAGAGCAGGGGAACACTCCTCACTGTTGGTGGGAGTGCAAACTTGTACAGCCACTATGGAAATCAGTGTAGCGGTTTCTCAGAAAATTGGGAATCAATCTTCCTCAAGACCCAACTATACCACTCTTGTGTTAATTTTAAATAGTCTGTTATCTTTCATCTGTATAGTAACTTGTTTTTATAGTTGTGATTTGAATATAGGTGTGTTTTTTTTTTCCTTTATAATCTTGGTTGCTCCAAGTATTGGGCATTGAGAAGCAGTGCAGGAGATTAGACTGGACCAGACTGAAATTCTACATGTTACGCAGATATATGCTCTACCCCTGGCCTGAATCCTGGCCTTTGGTATTATTAGTGTTTGCCCCTCAGACAACAGGCTTCCTCCATAGGCTGATGCTGGCCATCTTGGGTTTGCCCTGTTGAGACTGGGGACAGGGTTGGAGGTTCTGTAGTCCTCACTGTGGGGACTCTCTGCCTTCCTCCTTTCCATCGACACTCCAGGAGTTCTTTCTCCCATCCCTGCCAGGATGCAGTCAAGGAACAGTCCTACCTTGAGCCTCTTGGGACTTTCCCAGGGTGGCTCTGCATATAGCTGGTTGAGATCCAGTGCCTTGGCGACCGCAGTTCAGTTCCTTCCTATTTTTGCTTTTCTCTCTAAAATCCACAACTGCCAGCTCATGTTCTGTTCTCGCTGTCCTTGGAATTGTATACCATGCTTGGAATTGTATACCATGCTTGGAATTGTATACCATGCTTGCCCCCTGCAGGCAGATCTGTGAGGGTCTGGAGCTCTCAGCATGTGTCTGTGTTCGCATCCTGTCTTTCATGTGAATGTTTGGTTTTGGTTTTTGGTTTTGGTTTTGGTTTTTCAAGACAGGGTTTCTCTGTGTAACAGCTCTGACTGTCCTAAAACTGACTCTGTTGACCAAGCTGGCTTCAAATTTACAGAGATGTCTGCCTCAAGTGCCTCCTTGAGTACTGGGATTAAAGACTTGCACCACCATGCCCAACTTGCTGTGAATGGTGGTTTTTGTTTTGGTTTGTTTTGGTTGTTGTTTTTGTTTGTTTGTTTTGGTTTTTTTCTGAGACAGGGTTTCTCTGTGTAGCCCTGGCTGTCCTGGAACTCGCTTTGTAGACCAGGCTGGCCTCGAACTCACCTGCCTCTGCTTCCTAAGTGCTTGCGATTAAAGGCGTGCACCACTACTGCCCGGCTCCTGTAAATGTTTTTAAACTAAGCAAGCCAGCACCCCGCGAGCCAGCCAGCACCCCGTTTGCTGTTTTGAGAAGGCATGGGCTAGAGATTTGGCTCAGCAGTTAAGAGCATGCACTGCCCTTGCATGGGCTCTAGCACCCTCATTGGGCAGCTCACAACCACCTGTAACTCCTCTAGGGGATCTGACCCTCCTTTCCTGGCTTCTGTGGGTACCTGCACACGTGTCTGCACACACCAGCACACAAGCAAACACATAAACACATAACTAAGAACAAAATCTTAAAACATGGTAACAGTCCCATATTTCCTCATGTGTATAAATGCGAGGTACCGTGGCATGCGGCGGCGCTGTCCCACCCTGTGGCTAGACCGTAATATACTGGTGCTGTCACTGACCTCTCTGTCCTCCTTGTAGCTGATGCTGACAGGACACCCCAGGCATGCTGCGTGGGGGCTCACTTTGTATCCTTGGAGCGAGCCGTTCCTTGAGATTGGGGGGTTGAAGAGGAGGATGCTGGGAGCCTTGTGTGTGTGGGGGGGGGGGAGGGGGCGGTGTGCATCAGAGGTTTGTTCTTCATGTAACCTGGAGAAAGTCCTTCCCTGAATGTTAGTTAGATCACTCTTATCAGCAGCTTCTGTGCGGCAGTGCCCCCTGGTGGGCCTGGTGGGCACTGAGTCCAGGATAGGTTGTCACCTTGAGGTGTTTTAACCTACAAAGGAGCAGGAGAGACCACCTTGTACAGGCTGAGGGGTGGTGCTGGGAGCTAGACTCAGGCAGGAAGCAGTTCAGGGACCCGTGCTGCAAAGCAGAGGGAGGGGCAGCAGGCAGCCTAAAGGAACAGGCCAAGTATGTGTTTCAGTGAAGGTAAGGGCCTGCCTGTTGTGAGCAATTGATCAAAGGCCCTGTGTGGCACAGGAAGTAGCGGGTGTGCCAGGCTTCCTCCCCCGGGAAGACTGGTCACTCCAGGTAGAAAATGACTCAACACTACCTGCAGGTTGTCCTCTGCCCACTGGCTTGGCACACTTCTTCCTCTGTTCCCTCCCACCTCTCCCTCTGCATTTCTCAAGGAGACTGTCATTGTAGAAGGCTCTTGTATACCATACCTGCCCAGAAGCTTGGCATGTCCCCTTCACCCCCAGGCATGCCCGGTGAAGTCCCACTCAGTGCTACCAGTCACTGAAGCCAGCACATGCTAGAGCAGATGCACCAACCCTGGGGTCTGTGGAGGTCAGACCCTCGCATTACTGGGTTTGGGAAGAGTGTTAGACTCTACAGACACATCAGCACCTCCAAGACACCTTGGGAGCTCAACCCAGTGCCTTCCAATCTTGCCACCTGTACGGTGTCTGACCAGTTCCGTATCGGGCTAAGTGCTGAGTGTAGGCTGTAGCTGGTGGCGTGAGGACCAACTTCCTACTCTTTGAAACTGAGCTTCTAGCCTTTGCAACAGTCCTGGGGGCCCACAGTCCATCTCCGACATGTTCACGTCTGGCCATTCATTCACCCATCACTCAATGAGATTGTTTTCAAATGTAGACCCTGTATCACGTGTAAGACAGTCTGGAAACATTGCTGATCTCTGCAGACTGTGGCCTGGGCTTTCTGTGACACTTCTCGTGTTGTGGTCAGGGCTGGAGGAGATCCAGAGGGGTGAAGTTGTAGATCGGTAGCCCATGGTTCCCTTGTCAGTCGCCTCAGTGTTTTGCCTACTCTGTGAATCTGTAGCGCCTCCTACTGGCCACGATGTCCCCTTGGCTCCCTCACTGACCCAGGCTGAACATAGCCTACCGAGACGTAAGCTGCCTCTTGTGCAGTTGTGATGTGAGGGTCTGTGGCACTCTCTAGGTAGGGGCCTGGGACCTGGAGTGAGTGTCCCCACCCACTCCCCAAGGGTCTTGGCATCCTAGGTGTGACAGCTGCTGTGTGACTGGCGTGTGCCCTGCTTCCCTCCCCTTCAGATGCTGGATGAGAACCACCATCTGATCCAGTGCATCCTGGACTACCAGAGCAAGGGCAAGACAGCCGAGTGCACTCAGTAAGTAACCATGCCAGCCCAAGGCCCAGCCCTCCCTTGGTCTCTGTGACACTGCCTTCTCCGTGCTCTGGGAAAGTTTCCTTGGGTACGGATGGAGCAGAGTGAGGTCACATGTAATCCTGAGGGTACAAGTGCAGTGGGAACCCTCACTATTAGGGCTTGGGGTAGAGAGGGAAGGAGTTTCCACAGCCTCCATCCTTGGGGCCAATAGTAGACCCAACCAAGAGACAGCTTGTGCCTCTGTGTGGGCAAAGTACCTCAGACCTCTGTCTCACCTTCATGAGGGGTCTTGAGTTTCCTGGGTATCAAGTGTGCATGGCCCAGGTCCCCACCTGGTGCATCTTGTCTGAGAGACCTGAGGCCTTGTTTGGTGTGATGTGTGGGTGAGATGTGGGTCAGGGTCCTCAGTCCCCTGGCCTGTTCCTGTTTCCTTATAGGCTCTTCAGGCTATTGGCTGTATGGAGTTAGCCTGATGTTTGGCTTTGGAACAGGGCTCTGTTCCCTGTCTTCCTCTGTCTTCTTTAGGCCTCTCCTCCTTTTCCGTTGACCTAGTACCATCTTCCTCTTGGCTCACATCTCAGGGTCTTCCCTGGGTTCAATCATGAAACAGGAGCCTGCTCGGGACCTGGCTGGACCTGTTACCTGCCTGCCCCGTCCTGGACTGTGGAGAGCTGCAGCTGCCTATTTCCAGCCCGGCCTGAGTGTCCTTGGGGCCAGTGTCCTGCCGGAGTTTGGTGGAGGTCAAGGCTCAGTTGGGTAGACTGTGCTCCACCTTGGGTGTGGCAGCTTGTCCTGCTTCACCTGTATGTTTCCCCACAGGTACCAGCAGATCCTGCACCGGAACCTGGTCTACCTGGCCACGATAGCAGACTCCAACCAGAATATGCAGTCGCTGCTTCCTGCGGTAGGTACTGCAACCAGTTTCTGGGTGTGTCATCTCAAGTAGTCAGGTGACCAACAGCAGCAACCCAGTACTATTAGGCATCAGAAATTAGGGGTTCTGAAAAACCCCCCATCACATGACTAGACAGGTAGTATTGGGTCTTTGCTTAGTGTGGGGAAGTGACCCCAGAACCAGCCTTAGGAATGTTATCAGTGTCGTGATGGACAGGAGGGAGCTTTTCGCCTTTATTGTAAACACTTCTGTTTGCTTTCTGTTTTTGTGTTGCTGAGGTTTGAATGCCGGGCTTCATACATTGTAAGCCCCTCCAAATGGTGTGAGTGGTTCCAGTGCGTGTGAGTGCATTACCAGGACTTTAAAAAAAAGTCTTTCTTGGTGCATGCCTTTAGTCCTAGCACTGGGGAGGCAGAGGTAGTAGAACTGCTGTCAGTTTGAAGCTGGACTGGGCCGTATATTGAGTACCAAGCTAGCTGAAGCTACACAGTATGAACCCTGGCTTAAAAATAAAAGAAAGAGCCGGGCGGTGGTGGTGCACGCCTTTAATCCCAGCACTTGGGAGGCAGAAGCAGGTGGATCTCTGTGAGTTTGAGGCCAGCCTGGTCTACAAAGTAAGTTTCTGAACAGCCAGTGCTGTTATACAGAGAAACCCTGTCTCAAAAAACCAAAAAGAAAAAAAAAAAAGTTGAAAGGAAAAAAATCTCCAATGCAGCCGTGTTCCAGATGTTAGCATAAATATTTTACTGTCTGTTTGATTTTCTGTAAATGCATTTTCCTCTAATTAAATTTTTACTGTGAAGTTGGATCGTGTGCCTGTGACCAAGTGAGGTAACCCCAGGATGACCACGGCTGACTACAAGGGGCCAGGGCAGATGTGTTATCAAGAATGGCTCACCCCTGATACCACTGTTCCCTAGGAAAGTGGAGGCATTACAAGTGGCATTATCCCTTGGTTGGCTGTGATGTCGATCGGGTGCTTCTGCAGATATCACCAGCCGGTCCTGCTGGACACTCCCCTTCTCATTTTCAGTACTGGGGGTTGAACCTGGAGCTTTGTGCATATGAAGCTATATCCTCAGTTGTCTTTTACTTCTTAAAAATAAGTGTTAGTTTTAGGATCTAACTATTTTGCCCAGACTGAACTTGAACTCACGCTGTAGGCAAGCCTTGAACTTGCCATCCTTCTGCCTCCACCTCTTGGCTGAGATTATAGGGCTGCAGCACCAGGCCTGGTTGGGGGGCTCCCTTTTTTGGCTAGGTACAGATAGCATATGTGTGCAAACCTTTGGAACCACTGTTTGATCTAGGGAAGGAGCCACCTCCCTTTTACACCTTACGTTTAACCGAGGGGATGGAGGATGAGAGGGAGGGGACACAGGAAATGAAAGTGCAGGAAGCCAGCTTGTGCAGGGCCTGGGTCGTTGATGAGATAGACAGAGACACTTGGCCAACTGATTTATGTTCTGAATGTCATGTTTGGTCTCTATCTTAGCCCAGTACCCCTGCTGGTAGGTAGCTGTGCAATTCTTACGTCCCTGGGGTGGCTCTTGGTGCCCGTTCTCTGAGTTAGCTGTCCTATCCCAACCTTCCTGTCGTCTACAGCCACCAACACAGAACATGAACCTGGGCCCAGGAGCACTGAGTCAGAGCGGTTCCAGCCAGGGCCTACATCCCCAGGGCAGCCTCAGCGATGCCATCAGCACAGGCCTGCCCCCTGCCTCCCTCATGCAGGGCCAGATCGGTAACGGTGAGCAGGTTTGCTGCAGCGATGTCACCAAGGTAGCCATAGGTGGCTGGCTAGTGACAGCCTACACCCAGCAGAGCTGGGCATAGCGCCTTCCTGGCCTGGCCTGTGCCCACCTCTGTCCCACTGTCCTGGCCACGGGAACTCTGCTAAGCCCAAGTGTATGTATGGGTTGGATAAATATGCAGAGGGCATCAAGCTGACTTCAGGTGCCCAGTTCTGCTTGACTCCGTTCACTTAATGCACAGACATGTGCTTCTGCGTGGGTTCCCTAGAATCAAGGTGTGGGTGCTGGTGGCGGCGGTGGTGGAGGCGGTGGTGGTGGCGGCGGCGGCGGCGGCGGCGGCGCTGGCGGCGCTGCTGCTGCTGCTGCTGTTGCTGCGGTATAAGAACTAATAATGGCAGGGGCTCTCAGTAACCGTGACACATGGTGTGTGTCTGTTTATTAGTCACTTACGTCATCAGTGTTACTGACCAGGGATTAACTTCCTCCTCAAAAAGGGAACTTGGGTGTCTTCACCTTGAGGTGGTTACCTGGCCTCCAGTGCCTGACACTCTCTCCTACCCCGGCAGGTCCAAACCACGTGTCCATGCAGCAGACGGCCCAGAGCACACTGCCCACAACCTCCATGAGCATGTCAGGAAGTGGTCATGGTACTGGGCCTGGCTATAGCCACTCGGGACCCACCTCACAGAGCGTTCCCATGCAAGGCCAAGGTGCCATCAGCAACTATGTATCTCGGACCAACATCAACATGCAGTCCAACCCAGGTACTGCCCCTCCACCTGGCCCCACAGCCCTGGCCAGCTCCTCCTAAACCCTAGCGAAGTCAGGCAGCTTGTCTGTGTGGCCCCTAAGGGGCGACCCGCCTGGCGGGTGCTGTGATTCTTCCCTAGGTGTTTCCACCAGGCCAGGTGGGTGGATACACAGGGACTCAGCCCTGAGTGGTTTCTCAGAGGCCTCAGGAATTCCAAGGAAAGGGTGCCGTTGGCTGTGGGACTTGGAAGAACACTGGTCTCAGATGAGGTATAACAGTTCCCCACACAGGGGACCCCTGGCAAAATCCAGAAGTAGGAAAAGTGAAGGGTCACAACTGCTAAGCTGGAGGTCCCGGCCTTTCAGCGAGCAGCAGACCCAGATCTAGGCTGTCTGTGATGGTGGGTGCTGATCATGAAGTACCTGGGACATGGCAGGTCCCAATCTAGATGTTCTCTGAGCATCAGAGACAGGGATTTCAGGGGAATGTTACAAAACAAAACAAGATGGAGTATCTCCTAGGCTCTCTTTTTTTTCTTTTCTTTTCTTTTTTTTTTTTTTTTTTTTTTTTTGGTGCTGGAACTCACTTTGTAGATCAGGCTGGCTTCAAACTCACAGAGTTCAAACTCACCTGCCTCCTCTGTCTCCCAAGTGCTGGGATTAAAGGCGTGTGCCACCACCGCCCGTCTTTTCCTAGTGTTTTCTATGATCATAACACTGCAGATTTATTTTTGCAAACACATTGTTAGAGTGTTTATTGAAGATCGCTTCACTTTTTTGGTTTTTCAAGAGAGGGTGTCTCTGTGTAGCCCTGGCTGTCCTAGAACTCGCTCTGTAGACCAGGCTGGCCTCGAACTCACAGAGTGCCGGGATTAAAGGCATGCACCACTGCTGCCCGGCTTGTTTTACTTTTTCAACATGATACTAGAAGCTTTTCTTTTTCTTTCTTTGTTCCTTTTTTCTCCCAGTGCTGGGGACTGAACACAGGGCCTCATGCGTGTAAGGCAGGGGCTCTGCTAGTGAGCTACATCCCTCACTGAATTGCCTTGGCTGGCTTTGAACTTGGAATCTTCTTTCTGCCATCTCCTGAGTAGCCAGGGTGACAGGCGTGCTCCAACAGGCCTGGCTTTCTACAGACGCTAAAACAAACGGCTCCTGTTTTGTTTCTGTTGGGTAGTGCTGCTCCCTGAGTTCTGCGCAGTGTGAGGACAGACCAGCAGACAGGCAGGTGCAGTCTGCAGTGCTATAGGGCCACCGCTCAGAAGTGAGGAGAGGACACTGACTCCTTCAGGACAAGTCCTGGGAACAAGGAAGGACAGGGTTCTAGTTTCTTTGCTCAGGAGCTGTGGGCCCTGAGAACCCACATTGTCTTGCCCAGTGCCTCTTTTCTGCGTTAGCCAAACGTGAGTACTAACAGCTGAGGTCTGACCTCGCACCAGGGCATAGATGCAGTTCACATTATTAGAGGTATGACTTAGAATCTAAAAGCCCCGTCTTAACATGAACATGGGAAATGATGATGGAGTAGCATTAGGAGGGAGTGAGGTTTGCAGGGGAAAGAGCCCCCCCCAGGCTTATTTTGGGGTCTCTGTCTCATCACACAGTCTCCATGATGCACCAGCAGGCCGCCACGTCCCATTACAACTCAGCACAGGGCGGGAGCCAGCATTACCAGGGCCAGGCGCCCATTGCCATGATGGGCCAGGGTGGCCAAGGGAGCAGCATGATGGGACAGCGGCCCATGGCGCCCTACCGACCCTCCCAGCAAGGTAAGGCTGAGGCCTACTTCAGCCCATGGTGAAGAGCCAGTGGTCTGTCTCCCCACAAGGGCCATAATGTTTGTTCCATGACATGAGCAAGGATGCTTGGCCTATAGGTGCAATGGGAACCGAGTGAGTATCTGCTAGCTCAGGGAGCAGATGTTGGGGGCTGAGGGACAGGTGGTTGTTGTTCCAATTCCAGAATATTTGGGCAGCTGGGTTAAGAGGAGAGGGAGGATTGGTGTTTGAATGGTCCTGGGTGTCTTCCCCCCGTGAGCAAGGCGGCTTAGCATGGTTTTGCCACTGAACCAAGTATGTGAGCATGTCTCACCCACTGCCTGCTGGTCCTGAGTGTCTGCTCACATCCCCACAGGCTCTTCCCAGCAGTACCTAGGCCAGGAAGAGTACTACAGCGAACAGTACAGCCACAGCCAGGGTGCTGCAGAGCCCATGAGTCAACAGTACTACCCAGACGGTAAGACATGCTGCTGGCAACTCCTTGTTGATCTGCTCTTCAGACCTAACATCCTTGTGTCCTGCCAGTAAAGCACCCCAAGTCCCCTCAGCTTGAGCACATTGGGGCGTGATTGAGGCTGATCTCTGACAAGAATATCTTCTGCCTTAGGACACCAGCCACGTCTTTGGTTTTTTTCTGCTTCCCTTTCCCAGAAGGTAGTAGGAGTCTGAGCTGGGTAGAGCCACCCATTACTAACAGGTGTGTTTATCATGGTGGGTCCTAATGTCAGCCTCCTGCCCTCACTTCTGCAAATTGTCACCTTTAAGCAGATTTGTGAAAGTGGCATTTAAAGTGATCTTAAGTACTGGGTATGGTAGCCCATGCCTATATTCCCAGCTCTTAGGTGGCTGAAGCAGGAAGATTAAGAATTTGAAGCCAGCCCAGGCTACAACAGGAGACCCTGTCTCAATAAATATCTATCTTAAATGTATATTTTGAGAGAGAACAGTGGAAGTCTCTGGGAGAACTCCTAGCCAGGGCCCTGGTGTAAGCCATAGCCTGAGATAGGGTGCATGTCTGGGATTGGGGAATAAGAGCAGGATAGGTGGCTGAGACAAGTCTTGTAGCAAGCCGTGATGCCTGGTGTGAGATGGTAGCATGTTCCAAAGACCTTTTCATGGTCACAGCACCACTACCCAGGAGGCCCCAGAAGCTGGACAGATGTGGGAGAGAGCAGCCAGTGCTGTAAAGAAGGCTTGATTCTCTCTACAAGCCTCACAGAGCAGTGATGGAGATGCAGTGATTGGAGCAGCCTCACAGTGATGGTGATGTCTGCGTTTGAGAGAGAAAGACAGACAGACACAACAGAGAGGCTTAGAGAGGTGGGCTCAGCCAATGCTGCCTCATCCCCTGGCCCGAACTCACTGCTGCAGAGCCCTGTTGTCCCCCAGGACCTAGCCAAGGAGACAACTCCATTGACAGTAAGTCCCCTGTTTCTTGCAGGCCACGGCGACTACGCCTACCAGCAATCGTCTTACACAGAGCAGAGCTACGACCGCTCGTTTGAGGATTCCACACAGCACTACTATGAGGGTGGTAAGGAGTATTGGGGACACGTGCTGGGCCCGCGTGTAAACACCGTGCAGGCACAGCAGTTGATGCTGCACTCCTGGTGCCAGCAGTGCTGGTCCCCAGAGTCTCACCGTCACCGATGGCAATAGAGCCGGTGTAGGTGTGCGAGGTGCGGTGTGCCGGGCTCTGCACTGGGACTTCACTGCACCTGTATGTTTGGGAAACAGGACAGGGTTTGTCTGGCCATGTTGGGGGTGTGCTGCTGGGGGACAAACGCTGCCATCCCTCCAGCCAAGTGGCCCGTGAGCCCAGTGGGTTTGCTTCTATAAGGGGCTTGTGTCCGCAGCATGGAGAGACCCGTGGTGGTGCTGTAGGAACGGGGAGAGGGACAGCTGTGTGTCCATCCTGGCTGACAGGCATCACCAGTGAGATGCCGCAGAATGGGAAGTGAGAGGAGATACACAGGTCCTAAGCAGGTTGAGAATCATAGATTCACAGGACTTAGCAGACATACATTCACATTAATTATAAAAAAAGATTTATTTCTGTCCTTTATTTATGTGTTGTGTGTACGTATTCATTCACCCTCACAGGTGGTATTCTCAGAGACTAGAAGAGGGTGTTGTAGCTCCTGGAGTTGGAGTTACAGGCGGTTGTGAGCCACCTAATGGTGTTCTGGGAACCAAACTTGGGTCTTCTGGAAGAGTAGCCACACACTCTTTAACCTCTGAGTCATCGCTCCTGAAGTATTTCTTAATAATTGACTTTCCGTATCTTTTTCTAACTGTAGGAAAGAAACACAGAGGTGTCTGTGTGGAATACACTGACACACAGTCTGTACTGACTAAGCCCACAGTTTTGAGACTTCTACCTGCCTGGTCACAACTTCAGACTTGATTGTAGGCAGAAGTTTCTGTTCTGCCAGCAGCTCCCAAATACCCAGCAGCCACTTCCCAAATTACCACACAGAGGCTTATGTGAATTATAACTGCTCGGCCACTAGCTCAGGCTTATTACTGACTAGCTCTTACACTTAAGTTAACCCATAATTCTTATCTATGTTTAGCCATGTGGCTTGATACCTTTTCTCAGTCAACGTTCTCATCTTGCTTCCTCTGTGTCTGGCTGGCGACTCCTGACTCCCGCCCTTCCTCTTCCCACCATTCTTAGTTTGGTCACCCCGCCTATGCTTCCTGCCTGGCTACTGGCCAATCAGCATTTTTATACCAATTCTAGTGACAATCTTTACAGTGTACAAGAGCATTGTCCCACAGCACTTGATTTTCACCATCTGCATTCATTTTCCCGTTTTATTCCTTTAAAACCAAACACACAGTAGGTGGGACGGTCTCCTCAGTCCTCTGCTGTGGCCTGCTTGTTGATGTCTGACCTCCAGGGCTGCAGTGATGGAATAGCGGCAGGGCAGCTTGAAGCATCAGGCCTTCACTGCCTCCTAGTCCGGAGGCCTGAGATCTGAGGTCAAGGTGTCTGCAGACCCACTTTCTGCCAGCTCAGGGCGGTCTGCTGCAGGCCTCTCCAGCATCTGCTAGCTGCCATCACTCTGGCTGTCTCTTGGCTTGGAGAAACATGCTGCAGTCTCCACCTGCATTGTCCTGTAGCCTCTGTCATCGGCTCACGTTTCGCTCACTTCACACAGACCCATCCCTGGCCCCCACTGAAGGGATCCTTTGGGGCTGTGTCTTACTTTTCTTGTTGCTGGGACGAAACGCCCGACAAAAGCCGCTTAAGGAACGGCTTGCTTTGGCTCACAGTTTGAAGGACAGTCCATGGTGGAAGGAGCCTGAGGCAGCTGGTCACATGGCTTCTGCAGTCTGGAAGCGAAGAGGGATGAACGCTGGTGCTCGACTCACTTTCTCCTCTTTATTCAGTCTGGGACCCTAGCCCCTGACATGGTGCCACCCACATTCACTTAAACTTTTCAGGAAACACCTTCAGAGACATGCTCAGGTGCGTCTCCTAGGTGGCTCTGAATCCAGTCACACTGACAATTAGTATCAACCGTGTGGAGTAGAACTTGATAGTCCGGTGTGTGATACAGTTGTTAGCCTTTATCTTAGCAGCTATATCACCCATTTTGTATTATCTGGCTTTTCATTTGTATCTTCTAAAAAGACAAAAATGTAATATGATATTTGAGCCATTGTGGAAACACACCGCCTCTGGAGACATGGTGCAAGGATTCCATGGCTGTCCTGTGGGTGACAGGGAGCCCTGTCCACCGCCCTGAAATGAGACTGTGCCCCTGCTTCCTTCAGGAAACTCGCAGTACAGCCAGCAGCAGACTGGGTACCAGCAGGGCTCGGCGCAGCAGCAGACGTACTCTCAACAGCAGTACCCCAACCAGCAGAGCTACCCGGGGCAGCAGCAAGGCTACGGTAAGAAGGGCGGTGCATCTTCTCACAGGCCCTCAGGGCTGCTGTGTGCTGCGCGCATTGTAATGTTGTCATTCAGGCAGATGTTTAGTAAGCTTATTTTGGCATAGATGTTAGTTTCTGGAGAGGTTGGGGGATTGTGCACAGGGTTCCCGTGTACCCAGTACCCTGCCTTCCTGTGTCTAAGATAGTCAGCTACGCCAGTACAGTGGTTACAGTTCAGAAGCCAGTAGTGGGGCTGGAGAGATGGCGCGGCTGTTAAGAACACGTAATTTTCTTACAGAGGATCTGTATTTGGTTCTCAGCACCCATACGGTAGCTCCCAACTGGCTGAAACTCCAGTGCCAGGGGAGATCCGACGCCTCTCTCAGGCCTCTGCTTGATGCATGTGGTGTGCAGACATGCATGCGGGAAGAAAGAAAAACAGCATTGGGCAGTAGCTTACAGGCTACAGCCATGTAGCATTGAAAGCCTGCCTAGTGTTCACTAGGGGCTGGACTGTGGCTCCATGGTAGAGTCCTGCTATCTGTGATGATCTGTGTTCAGTCCCCAGCACCACACACACACACACACACACACACACACACACACACACACACATACACACACAAAGATGTGCTTTATCAATCCTTTCCTGAGCCTTCAACTTAGTTTTCATAGGAAGTCTGACATTTCTTTTCTGCCTGAGTTTAAGGTTTTGCTTTACTCTGTCCACCATAACTGACTCCAGCTGGTTCTAGAGTAGCCCTTCACACACTTCTGCAAGGTGGCAGCCCCAGTGTGCTGGGGCTAGACCCTCAATGTCCTATATGTGTATGGCCATAGTCCCAAGTCCTCACAGGACTGTCAGAGATGGCAAGCTGAGTTGTAGCACTCTTGTAGTACAGGCTTTACCCACCAAAGGATAGGTACCTGGTGTCTGGATGTTCACAAGCTTGGAAACCTGATCGTGATTGGCCTGACAGCCTCTGCTGTCTTCACAGGCCCTGCCCAGGGAGCCCCCTCACAGTACTCGAGCTACCAGCAAGGCCAAGGTCAACAGTATGGAAGCTACAGAGCATCGCAGACGGGACCTTCTGCCCAGCAGCAGCGGCCTTACGGCTATGAGCAGGTAAGCTTTCTGGATATTTCTGAAAGTACTGTCTGCCAAATGTCAAGTGAGGCATGGCAAGGATTTCCCTTACGGTCCTGAGGAATAATAGGAGGGGGACCAATTAGCTTCCAGGACAGCAGCTGTGTGCAACCACTGGGGCTACAGTTGCTAGGATGGTCTTGATGACACAGACACCTCTTTCCCAGAGGCCAAAAAAGAACATCTCAAGAATTTGTGGACCAACAAGTGAATGACATGCTAACTTAGTTGTAGACTGAATGGTCATGACTACACTTGCCTCCAGAGAAGCCACAGTAGGGACATCTCAGGGAAAAGTGTCCTCACTTCAGACCTTTAATGCAGCTGTAAGAGTTTTAGCTGTGGGCCTCAAGGTCCCAACCCAGTCAGTTGGCTGATGGACCTAGGCAAGTACACAGCAAGTTGCTGTGTATAGTCTATGTTTTCTAGTGTCCCTGGCCACTACCCATAGATGCCAGTCTCTCCCCAACTCTATTCCCCAGTTTTGAGGATTAGAAATAGCTCCAGGCACCACCATAATTCCCTGTGGGAAGAACTAGCTGGGCTGAGGGTAACCAGCTAACTAACACTGAGTTAGACTTACTCTGTGCAGAGGTGCTGCCTGCCCTGACAGTTGTACCAGGGCCTGCTGTGCCCCCTGCTTCACCCACCTGGGTTCAGGCCCTGGAGACCCATCAGCTTGGCTCTGCATTGACTCTTCACTTCTTAGACAGCTGTGGAGAAAGGAAGCTGGGGTGGGGTTGAGTGCCTGTGCCCTTTAGGACAACAGTCTTCAGGAGAGTCTTCCTCTGGGTGCAGGATTCTGTTAGCTTCCGACCCTGCAGTCATGCTGATTCAAGCTCCAATTCTATCTCCTTCAGATTTGCATGACTGATTCTGTTAACCAGGTCACTCTAACCATTTCCTAAAAGTGGAACCTGGTGCTGGCACCAGCCTTGCTGCCCCATCAGTCACTGGAAGGAGCTCAGGGCACAGGCCTCCCTTCCTGGAGGGTCGGCGTCATGTCCGCTTAGGCACACGGCTAGGTCCTACCTCCTAGAGAGCCCAGTGCACTGCTGAGAGCACACTGCTGTCCTCACAGGCATTGCCTGAGTAGAGCTGATAAAAATACGTCAGGTCAAATAAACGGTTGTCAAAACTGGGGAACAAGGTGGGGGAGTGACTGTCAGGCTAAAATATGACACTGCTGGATTAGAGAAGTGCCACCTCTCCCTTCGTGGATTTTGGCAGACTGTTAGCTACTTGCTTTTGAGGTCACTTTCCACCCATCCAGGGTTCTGGCTATCAGAAGCTTCCTGTCACTTGAGTGTAGACCCTGCCACTCAGGACTGAGGGGGTGTAATCTATGTCTTGTTCTCTTTTAGGGCCAGTATGGAAATTACCAGCAATAAGGGACAAGCGTTGTCTTTGGAGCCTTCACAGTAGTATGTTCTGGACAAGCCAGTGGCAGTCCTGATGAGTCATGACATGTTGGTTCCCCTGCGCCCAATGCCATGTCTGCATGTGAAGCAGGCTCATTTCATGCTGGGTATGATGCCAAGCGGGCACTACTGGCCGTGATGGTGTGACATATTTGGTGCTGTGTAAAGTATTGTATATCGATACGATGGAGAGGTCGTCCTGTTTGTGTCCCTCACCCCCTCATCCATGTTCTTAGCTAGCTTTGGGGGTCGTACTGCCATCACATGTTCTGTGGCCAGTGATGAGACAATATCTAAAAGACACCATGGTCCATGTTACCGTGAACAGACCCAGTGTGCCCCCCTCACACCTCTGTTGCAAAGTGGACTATAAATGTTTCTTTAACTGGCTGCCCATAGCTTGACACACAGACGTACAACCCTGGGTGGCCATCTTCCTGTGCCTGGGTGAGGCTTGGGGACACCTTCTGTGTCAGGCCAGTTTCTTGTGTCACTGTAACAAAGAAAATGTGCTTCCTGTGGAGAGACCGTGAGCTGTCCTCTCCAGAACTCACCCACTGCCTGTGTCTGTCCACTCCCTGTGATCCCAAAAGTGTGTGGCTTTATATTAGACAATGAAGAGGGGTCAGTGGCTCTATTCTGAGGAAGCGTGTCCATGAGGGCAGTGTGAGAGCAACCCACCCTAGTGTTCTGCAGAGCGAGGCTGTCTGCCAGCTGCGTTGTGAGTAGTGTGGCTTTGCCCTTGTTTATTTGATGTCATGTCAAGGATTTGAGTATGCCCAGTCCTAAACTTCAAGAGAACTGGAAGTACTGATGCTAAATTTTACAAGTTCAGATTGTTAAGCAAGCGTTCCTTTGCATTTAGGGAAATCTGAAATCCACACCATATTTTTAACAAATTGAAATAACTTTATTATGTTATTTTAAATGAAAAGTACAAGTTTTATATAGTGAAATTTAGTGGGTTTTTTTTTTTTTTTCATTACATCCCTAGACTGTTCAATCTCATTTTAATTCTGTGTAAAACATGAGAAACAGCCTTTTTGGAAAGGTACGATCAAAGGGAAATACCACATATAATGTAGCACTGGCATTTCTCAGCCTTTATTCGGACAATAATAATCATGTTACTATGAAAGGGGGGGAACCTTCAAGATAAGTGCTGATGTAATTCTAAGAATAACCAATAAGATACAAAAAAACAAAAACAAAAAACCCAAGGATCCAGAGCCTGGTGCATCAGGCCTAACCAGCTTTTGTTTTGTGTTTTTAGACAAGGTCTTGAGTAGCCCAGACTGGCCTCAAACTCACTGTATAGCTAAGGCTGACCTGAAGTTCATGATCCCCCCGCCTCCACTTCCCAAGTCCTTAGACTTCAGACGTGCACCACACCTGGCTCATTGTGTCGGTTGATAGTTTCTCAAATATGAAACTTACCAATATGAAACTCACCTGTAGTTCAGTGGGTGAGGCTGTACAAGGCACTTTTGTGGGTTTTACTTGAAATATCTTGACAGCCTTGCTGGGAAAAACAGAGCAAGGACTATTTCACTTAGAGGGCTAGACTGAAGGACTTGTCTGTGTTGGCTACAGTCCCGTTCTCCCCTCTCCTGTAGAACTGATACCAACAAATGCAGGCATGTATGTCTTGTAGGCATAGGGTTTAGGAAACCCTTAACACTGGCAAGGGCTGACCATGTGACGGTATTACCTTTACAGAAATGAGTTTCTGATCGCTAAGTGACAAGTATTAGCAACTTCATTTTAGGGGGTCATCTCTTTTGCTCCTTTCTTTTCTGGAAATTTTTATAAAACTAGTCTGCAAGCTCAATTGGGGCCTAAAATTTCCCATTGAAAATGTCGAAACATTTTAAGTAACTGTGAAAATGGTTTTTATTCCTTGCCAATCTGGAAATATGCCTTTTATGTGTGTGTGTGCATGTGCGTTTGCGTGTGTGCGTGTATGTGTGTGTTAAGTGCTGTATTAGTATGTGTGTATGTGTATGTTAAGCGCTGTATTAGTGTGTGTGCGTATAAGTGCTGTATTAATACTTTTTGAAAGAAAAGGACACTTAAAAAATGTATCACCCCAAAACTTCAATCTGAAATGTCTTACATTAAGAATTTCTTGAATGTTGTGTATATATTTTTAAAAAGCACTTTGTGAAATAGTTTGTACATTTATTTCCTAATTTATACATGATTTTGGTGTTAATATATTTAATGATTAATAATAATGTTTATTTAATGTTTTGTTCATTTTTATGTAATTTTTGTGGGGAAAAGTTATGCCCCAGTTCTTTTTCATTGACTGTATTATAGCTTCTGTAACATGAATGTTTGGAAAGTCCTAGGCTGAAATGAACCCCTTCCTGCAGGTGTGGTTGACTGTGCTTTGTTTTTTT
>CABHPH010112862.1:0-13048 GCA_902168325.1 Peromyscus nudipes
TGCCATCCGGGTCTGGAAGCAGCAGGAAGGAAGAACATTCAGTGCGTCTTCGTCTGCTGAAGAGTGACAGTGTGGAACATAGAGAGAGGGGATAACAAGTCCAGACAAAGGGCTTGTCACCACCGCAGGCTCCAGAGCACACTAGCACCACCCTTAGCAGGCCTGGGCCCAGTGCTGGTACTTTCTAGTCACCAGCCATCAATTACAAACGAAAGAATGACAGAGGGAGGGGAAGAGAACTCCAGTGTGAACCATGCCCCCTCCGACGACTACCCGAGCTGCTCTGGTGGGTGTCCTCAGCAGTTTGCAGCTGCTGTACCTCTCGAACAAGTCACCCCTTGTGTGAGGCTGTATGCATGGAGGTTGTAAGCAAACAACACCAAAATGACTCTCCTGAGCATAAACAGATGGGAGTCCAGGAAAACTTTACTAAGCCAAATAAAAGTGATTGTAAAGCACTTGGTAAAATATAAACTGCCACATAAATACTTAATAAAAGCTCACAGCAATTCACACAAGGACAACTGGGTCAAAAACTACACAAGCTCTCAAGCCTAGAGGTTCTTGGAAAAGTGAAAATTACCTTCCTCCCTTTGGTTGCTAGGCCACTTTGTATTCCTCAGCTCTTACCTGGCCTTCAGGCCTTGGCACCTCTCTAGATATATCTCTGCCGTCACTGATCTATCTCTGTGGCTAGAGGGTATCTAATTTCCATCCTGGGCAGTTGTGTCGAGTATTATTCAGAGCAACAGTCATTGAATTCCATTTCTTTTGCTCGGAAGCCCCGCCAGAGCTGTGTGATGCTCTGAGAGAGACGTTTTCTTTAAGATTTAATTACGTGAATCTCACCCCAAACTCTCCAGGATCAGAACCTGAGAATGACTCTGACTTCTCAGACAGCCAGCCTGCCCGGTCCCCTGTCAGCTGCAGGAAGACTGAAATGATGAACTCACGGCTATCCTAATGAGAGTGATTCTACCTTGAGGCTCTATTTGAATCACGTTCACTGACTACTTGGGAAGCCATCAAGGACAGCAGTAGAAAGAAATTCAAAGTCACTCAGGTGGCTGCATGGCTTTCTTCCTTTCAAATTTCTACTTTCCTCCCAAATCTTAGAATCTCACAGTCTGACAGAAATGGAAAGAGTTTTAGGAGCAGTTTTGTCATATTTCTTTACTTTATAAATAAAAGGGCAATGACTTTTCAAAGATACACGTTCACCATAGAGCTAGGAGGCAAACTGGATTCTTAGCCTAGGGTTGAAGGGTCTCTTTTGCACAGGCTCCAAACCTCTACAGGGGATTCAGTGCTTTTATTTGAAGAGCCATGTGAGTTGTGTGTGGTGCCACATGCCTGCAATCCCAGTACTTGGGTGGTAGAGGCAGGAGAATCAGGAGTCTGAGATCATCCTGAGCTATGTAGAGAGTTCAAAACCCGCCTAGGCCCCGTCTCACAAAACAAAGGAACAAAGAAATAAAGGAAGCAAACAAAATCACTTGTCTAGAAGAGATTGAATGGAGGGCTAGCCTCAGAGGCAAGCAAAGGGCGCCCTCTAGCTAGGCACTGGGGTAGCTCTAGGGCAAAGAGCTCTCAGAGGAAAGGAAAAAAGAAACATGACTGGAGAGATTGCAAAGGCCTGATGCCCTTGTTTGGATCTGAGGGTGGGGTGAGGGGCAAAGAAAGGACAAGATTTAGCAGCATTGAGCACTTATTCTAGGTAGCATGGATTAGCAACAAAAGCAAATGTAGGCTAGAGACTTGATCAAGAATAGAAAGGCAAATTCTGAACCCTAGAAAAGAGGAGCCAAGCATCTGTGGGCCAGAGCAGAATAGTGGATAAAGGCACGGACCGACTGGCTCTGAATTCCACCTGCCTTATTAGTGCCGCGGCCTCTGGTAATATGTCCTCAGTGTTATCAGTACAAGAGGGAAATGATAAATGGGGGTAAATGATGCAGGCCAGCACAAAGGCTGATGCGAGAATGAATGCCCACAAAGTGCCGAGCACAGTACCTGGCAAGCTCACTAGCAGTTAGCTATTATTTGCCTGCACCACGTTCACTGGCTGAGTCCTGCTTTGTGAAGTGTCAAACTTGGCTAGGATGTAGGAGCAAAGATAGCAGTACTTGGGATACTTCAGGCAGAAGGTCAGGAATTAAAAGGGGAACGAGGAAGCTGCAAGTCCCCTGACTCTGTCATAGTTCCAAGGCAAAACCCCCATCAGAACGGCACCTTTCTTTCCATATTTGGTAGCTGCCAGAGACACAGGGGCCCAGAAGTGACCAGCTATTGGTAATTTGCACAAAACTAAGGGGATTTCTGGGACTTGGGAACTCCTATGTAAAAATGACAAAGTCCCAGGTGAGCTAGGCCAGCAAACTTACCATTGTTGGGACCAGAGACATTTGTTGTTCAGGGTGAAATTTTTTTGTCTTGAGACAGGGTCTCACATAACACAGGATAGCCTCAAACGTGTTATGTAGCCAAGGATGACCCTGATGTTTAACCTTCCTGGTTCTACCTCACCCCTAGTGCCTAAAATCTAGGTGTGTAACCACACTCAATTTATACAGGGCTGAGGATCAAAATCAGTCCCCAAATTATTTTATTATTTTTATATTTTAATAACGAAAGCACAGAGCATTGCTGCCAGGTGCTATCCACTGGCATTAGGAAAAGCTGGGCTATCAGTATCCACGCATAAGGATTTTCAAATGGGAAATTTTTTGTATTTATGAAGTAAAGAAGATGATTTTGTTAAATAAATAGGCTTCCCAGGGGCATGATATGACGGTTTGGATATGATGGTCTTTAGAAACAATAACTTCATTATCAATGATTCTCATCTGTTTATTCCATTATCTCATACAGACTTCAAGTTCATTCCCCAGCACTATTGTTACATAAGTGCTTTTCCTTCAAAATGGTCTGTCACTCAGACTTTCTGTTCACTTAAAATGATGCTTCCTGTCTCTCAAAGTAGCTCCTAATTCAGGGCCAACTGGTTTATTCAACACCATGGACTGGACTTGGTTAAAAATAGAATCTGTGGGGCCAGGTGGATTTTCTTAAAGAAAGAAATTTCTAAAGGCATGCAGAGAGAGAGCTGCTCAGGAGGCTGCTAAAGGAGTCCGTGCTTGCACAGAGACTCCGGTAATGCTGTGTTCATCATCTAGTATGCAGCTCCATTTATTCAGGGGAGCACTGGCCCTGTGTCTGACCTACTCTTCCACATGAAAATCTAATACATGAAAGGTGCTTTCACCTGCCAAAGCTATTTCATGTGCACGATCTTAGTGGGCAGGCAGAGGAGGGGCTACTTCTACCATTTCTCTGAGGAAGGAAATGAGGAAAGAGAAAGTTCAAGTGACTTGCCCAAGGTACACAGTGTTCCCCAGGGGACACTAGGTGTGGTCCTCAAGGCTCCAACTTACAAGTCTGTGTGTCGCTTCTGAAGTCGGCAAACCTGCATCAAGAGTCTACACTGGGTCCAACGGGACACTGACACACATGGAGGACACACATAGCACTTCTCTTGAAAAAGACGGTGAGAAATTAAACACAGACATGTAAAAGATCTCTGTACAGGACAACTGGGGACATGCTAGAAGGAACCTGAGATGCTGGGACACTAAGGCATGGGGCAGGAGGATTCAGAGTTCTCAGAAGAGGTGACATTGAGTTCAAATAGGGGTAGGCCAGCCCAAGAGCTTTCTAATTCTAACCCCTTCTGGGACACTCCTTGTCTTAGTCTTCCGGAATAGGTTTTGGAAGTTAGCTTCTTAGTATGTATATTACATACATATATTACAGAGCATAACCTGATATGTGCCACTCTAACCCCAAGCTGCTACTTCTCTATCTCAAATGGGAGCACATTAGTCTGGCTCCTGTGAACAGAGACCAGTCCAAGCTCTGTTCCCAGAACCAATCACACCTAGAAGCAAAGAGAGCAATGAGGAAGTACTCAAAACTAGAAGAGGGCTAAGGTTATGGCCTGCATAGTAGAGTGGTTGCTTAGTATGGAGGAAGCCCTGTGTTCAATCCCTGGTACCACATAAACCGAGTACAGTGGCACACACACTCTAATCCTAGCACACTGATGGTAGAGGCAGGAGGATCATACTTTTAATGTCATCCCTCAGCTACATAGTAAGTTTTAGGCCAGCCTGGGCTATGCAAGACCCTGCCTCAAAACAAAACTAACAATAAACAAGAAGAGTTCAGCGCTATTTTTAAAGTTCTGCATGGCTTACTAAGATTAGAGGGCAAACAGTTGAAAACTCCTCTGACATCTGAGCTACAAATGGAAATAAAATCCCCTTCACACAGAAATGAAACGACACTATAAAGGAGACCAACCCAAGGATCGAAGCTGGCTTCATGCAAGAGAATAAAATTCACTGGTTTGAGAAATTGAGAAATCATGACTGACTTTAATCATCGGTTTCCTTTTCCACAAAGGTTAAGTGCAGGGTGACAAGAAGTTTGATGTTAAGCAACTACATTGCACTAGCAACTAGCCTCATTCTCGTTTCTATCCTGGCTGAGGACTACGACCCAGGCCAAGGACAAGGGTTTTCATGTTTTGCAGAAGAGATAAGATAAAAGGAGTGGGGGCAGGCCATGCTGTTCCTGAGAAATAGGTCATCAAGGGGAGCTGCTACATTCAGGCCCAGTAAATGTCTTTAAGGGTTGTTTTTATAGATGGGTTTCCTTTTTTGCTGTACTGAGGCCAGAATCCAGAGTCTTCCACATGCTCGACAAATGCTGGCTCTATCCCTGAGCTACGCCCCTGGAAGCAAAAGGTGCCTTGACTAATGCATTAATAGCAACAATAGCTACCATTTTTGAGGGCCTACTGTGTTCCAGACATTATACTTTGCATTTAACAGTATTGCTAAAGCTTATTAGCAATCTCTTAAGTGAAGAATTGACTCCGTTTTCACATGGGGAAAATGGGGGCTTGGAAAAGAAAAAGAGCTAAGATGTAGAATAGAAATTCAACCCCCAGACAGGCTGACTCCAAAATTGTATGCCTAAATAGTCTTGCTTCATGGTACCATGTATCTTTAAAATCTGTCTCTGGGTTTTTAGTTTGTTTATTTGTTTTGTTTATGTTGTTAATTGTTAACAGCTGTGCCTATGTGCCAGAAGACACCTTTGGACTGAAGAGTAGGCATCAACATCTTATCTGCCAAGTAAGCTAGCAGAATTTGGTGTTAAGTGCCCTGCCCCAGCATACAGTTCACACCTGATTGACCATTGAGAGCTCTATCTGGATCATTCTCAAGACAGTACTCTTCTCAATATGCCTCCAGTACCCAGGTCATGTTTCCTAACCACTCAGGTTCTCATTACCGGAACCCTCCGCCTGTGCCACTGACAATCAGCTGGTTGAGATGCAACCCTCTGCACACTGCAGGGACCACTCGAAACCCTGCAGTGCTCTTTTAAAAGTTGATGGAAAAAATTATTTGCAGGATGGGGGAGCAGCAATGAAATCAGTCTATAACCCACGAAGTTCCTGTTTTGCCCTTTGAAGGAGGCAAAGACACTCTAGAGATACAGAAGCTTGTACGTGTTACTTTAATAATTTCTTTAAAAGTAGTTATTTCCCTTCATGGCTCCATTGCTTCACCTTTTCAGGCGCAGTGATGGTAAGAGAAGATTCTTTTCTTCCAATCTTGATAAAGAAGAAGTGATATTTATTTGTGGAGGACACAAATAATGATGGAGACCAACCTAGAAGGTCCTCAAATGCTCTCTGTATAACAAAATTATCTGAGCCCAGGAAATGCTGGCATTGTGTATTATGAGGACATACATAATCTGCTTAAAATAATAAGCCATCCAGCCTTCAACAGGTGGTCTACTAGCATAGCCACACACTGCATGAAGATGTCTCCTCCCAATATTTAAGACATGACAGCTGACCAAATTCAGCCCATTCTGAATGAGGCACATTGTATTAAGCCATTACTCAGAAGGATGAGCCATTTTTTTTCTCATTCAATTTTGAAGGTAAAGCTACTGTGTGTGGCACCACAATCTTAAGGGATAAGTGTCACTATATCATCATGGAGTGGGTCCTGATAAATAGCTGTTGCTAAGGACAATCTTTAAGATAAATCTATGATGAAAAATATATCAATCTAATCCCCTAGATGGATCATTACACATGGGTACACCCCAAACAGATCTGTCTTTCTCTATCAGGATTTTTAAAAAATCCTTAGCAGTCATCAATAATATGTCATGCCATAGTGAATTAAGTAATTTTCTGTGTAATGCATCTGTCTTTCACAGCTTTTTCATAAACAGTGTTGACTTAGCTATCTAGGATGAAGTCAAACATGTAACTGCTACACTAACAAACAGCTGGATATGACAATGCTTTCATTCTAGGATACACATAGTAGTTCATCAAATTGGAATGAATGGAGTGTGCTGATTCTGCTTCCTGAAGAATTCATGAAAATGAAATCCAAGGATGTTTGAGGGAAACTAAGAATTGTGGCAAGAGCTAGGAATAAACCAAATAAAAAGGCCGTGTTTGCTCCCCTCCCCCCCATCCAGCCTTTCATAAACAGCATCCTGAAGAACAGATAGAAAAGGATGAAGTAGCAATGAGAAGACAGTACTGGCGAGATAAAGGAAGGGTGTACCTGCATTCTAAGCCTCAGAGTATGACGGGCTACTGGGTGAGCCTCAGCTACAGTGTGCTCTTAGGATGCCTTGCTACTGAAGAAGCTCTGAACCAAACAGCTTGAAAACACAACTCAAGCCACTAAACGCCATTTCCGTCTTCCAGCATTACTTTTCTCCCGTCCTCCCTTCCTCTTGGCTCTATATTCAGTCATCTATATTTTCTTCCCTATTGTTCCTTTTTGGGGGGTACAGAGGATGGAAGTCAGGTTCTCATACATGCTAGACAATTGCTTGCTTTTCCAGTGATTTGCATCCCAGGGTTCCCACGCTGCTGTTTCATCAGCAGTCCTATATTTCAAACAGCTTGCATTCTGCCTTGGGTTCTTTGGACAAAAGCCACACTATAAACCTAAAAATAAGCCCAACCATCAAAAAATAAATAGTCTATTTTAAAACAAGAGCGTGGGAGCTATGTATAGTATCTGCTCCCTTCCATTGGTCTGTTCTCATGCAGTTGGAATGAGATGAATGTGTGTGTGTGTGTGTGTGTGTGTGTGTGTGTGTGTGTGTGTGTGTGTGTAAGAGAGAGAGAGAGAGAGAGAGAGAGAGAGAGAGAGAGAGAGAGAGAGAGAGAGAGAATATACACATACTATGGAATGGAAGTCTTTCGTTAATTCCTTTGATGACCGAAGATCAGTCATCTCCTCTTGCTATGTAAAAATGAGAGACTTGATAGTTGACAGTGCTAGAAGTCTATCCCACCCCAAAGTCCTCAAAAGAGAGTGGTTTTAAAATACCAGCAATATAAAAGCACGGTAAAGTGTCTTCTCCAGCTTCTCCTCAAACACGGAAGAACATAAGCTATCTTATTAACCTATTTTTGAAAAGTACTTTCAGTATATGTCAGGAACTGGGTGTTAAAGTCTCATTCATGCCACAGTTTACTCTTTTAATCTAGCAGAGAAGAAAATAAAAGGCCAGGGCTTGGGAGATGGCTCAGTAGGTAAGTATGCTTGCTCTGCAAGCATAAGGATTTGAATTTAAATCCAGCACCCATGTAAAAAGACAAAGATGGCTACACATGCCTATAAGCCCCAGCATTGGAGAACAGAGACAGGTAGGTCATGAGAGCTCACGGGCCAGCCAGCCTACGTGAAGGGTGAGCTTCTGATTCAGTGAGACATTCAGTCTTAAGGCAATAAGGTGGAAAGCAATAGAGGAAGACATCCAACATTTGCTGGCCTTCTTATGCATATGCATGGGTGTTCAACTACACACTCACGTGCATACACCACACATGAAGATACACACATGAACTAAAATAAACTTTAAAACTGAAATTTTCTCCACTTTTTGAAGAACCCAGAAGGTTTCAAGACAAGAACACAAATCTTTGAGAACTAAAGGTGTTGTTTTGCATATCCCCACTTCTGCCTTTCCAATTCTCAGAGAAATCTTGGCAAGACATTATAAACATATGAAGGTTTGGCTGATCCCTGGAAATCAGAAAAAGAATTCATAGTGCATGTGTGTGTATATAATTTCTCAGCTGAAATGCAAGGTAAGATTGCAAAGCACGTTGAAGAGGCACCCTCACTGTAATTCGCCCTCTGCAGATCTTACAGATTTTGTCTGTAATGAGGGATGCCCCTAGTGAGAGTCCAAGCCATTCCAGGCACAAGATGAATACAGATTTGGCACCGACAGAAGTAACTATGTTACACTGTCAGTCTGAAAAGATAACAGCTCCTTCTTGGAACTGACATCTGGAGTGAGGACCATCCGGATCCCGCTCAGGTATGTCACAAAAGGAGCAACAGGAGAAGCTAGGGAGGAATCAAAGTGAACTAAGGCATCAATTACAAATTCAAGTGCAAGTGCTTGCTTCCACACTACTGGTCATCCTCCGTGTTTCTAGGAAGCATGCTAAGTGTCAGAGAGGCAAACTGATTTTACACTGAGAGCTGAGAAGACAAGACTCAGGAGAGACTGACTCCAATGAAATCTAGAGATGGAGTTGAGCAATGAAAAGGTTATGTCTGTAGTATGAGTGTAGGCATACATGTTGAGGTCAGAGAACTATGTTTAGGAGTTGGTTCTCTGCTTCCACTGTGGACTCTCCAGTCATAAGGCTGTACCAAGTGTTTTGACCCACTGAGCCATCTTGCTGGCCCCCCGTTACAATACATTAAAGATCAGTGCAATTAAACAGTAAAACTGGGTTTCCCTAGTGCAAACTATCCAGAAAAAGAAGAAAGATATCAGTGAATTATTCAGACACTTGACTTAACAATCTGCATGGGTATCTGAGAGCATAGACACTTCTCAGATAAATCCTGAAGTCTCATGCTATCTAGAGCTAAGATGGGGTGGTAGTAGGGAAGCGAGGAGAAGAAATGATAGGTGTAAGAGGCACTCACAGAGATTGCATTCAGGAGATAAAAATAGAAAGGAACTGAAATTGTCCTTATTTGCAGAGAAAATGGCTCCCTGAACTCTTTACAAGTGGAGAAGCTAGGGAGGATGCCTGGATAGTAGGAGCACTGCTTACCGAGCAGATGGGAATATTGCTCAGTATTTCCATCATCTATATTTTCATTTTGATAAGTATCTCCAATGATTAAGTCTCATTCTCTGTCAGGAGTTTTGAGTTTCAAAAGTAAAACATTTTCCAAGGAATCTAAACCTAATCTATAAAAATAACAGTGATATAGCCCGTATGATACTACAAAGTAGAGACTGCCATTGAAGGCTAAATTAAATAAGAAAGTCTGTGAAAGGTATTTTCACTGCAGATGAGAAATGAGTGTAAAGCTAATCTTTATAAATGACATGAATAGAGGGCACACATGTCTTCGGGCTAAAGAACTTTATATCATTAAGTGTACATTGCTGAGGAATTTCTTGAAAATAGAGTTTGCATTATTCCCTAGTCTCATCATTGCATTAGGTCACTGATACAAGTACAGGTTAATTATAACCTGAGGTTACTAAGCAAGGAAGAGTCGATTCCTGGTTTATATTAGCCTTATTCTGTCTGTAAATGTTATTTCTCTCCCCCCTTCTTTTTTTTTATCTTTTGTTCTTGGATAGTATGTAACAACAACAAAAGCTGTCTCAAAATAAATACTTCAGATGTAAAAAATAAGAATTTAGAGTAACTTCACCCATATTACAGTGTTTATTTTATTCTGCTGTCTAATACATTATGGTATTAAAAGAAAGAAAACTCAATAAAAAATTCAACTAACAAAAGTTTGGTATTTTAAACTCAGTGGTAAAATGCTTGCCTAACATACATGAAGATCTGGTTCCTATCCCATGGACTGCAATTTTTTTTCCAGTTAACATATTTCTTAAAGTGGGCAGGTAGGGTGGCCTATGCCTTTAATCCTATCACGCAGAGGAAGGGGCAGGCTGATCTCTGTGAGTTCAAGCCCAGCTTGATCTACATAGTGAGTGTCAGGCCATCCAGTGCTACACAGTGAGACCCACAAACGTGTTTTTGAACTGTCTACTGTAACCCTTATTATTTTCTACTTTCTAAAATATGTATTGACTAATTGTCTTCAGAGGTACTTCCCACATTTGATCATTTCATATGAAGCTATAGCCCTAATTCCTACACTATATCTATCATCCTTCCAGTTACAGCTCTGGAAATCCATCATCATTTAACATTAATTTACCACTGTGATGGTTAAATCTGATTGTCATCCTGACTGGATTAAGAAACAACTAGAGCATTGAGTGAAGTATAACTTCGGGTGTGTCGGAAGAGGATTAACCGATTAGTTAAGATCTGGACTGAATGTGGGTGGTACCACTGTTTAGGCGGGGGTCCCTAACTGAAACAAAAAGGGAAAAAAGAGAAAAAAAAGTGTGTTTGACTAATTTTCACACTCATTGACATACATTAGGGTCTGGATCATACTGTTTTCATTGTATCACTCAAACATACAATAAAAGCAACAGAAGGCTAATGAAACATGTACATGTTCAGAAACCCAACCTAAAGCCAGAAATAAAAACTATGGAATTGTTTATTTTCTTGGTTCCAAGGCAGTATCCTTCAAAAATGTCTACCAGCTATGAAGTAGTTAATATGAGCAGAACACAATAAAATACTCTGCTGATTCAAACACTTTCACTTGGGAAAGTATTTTCTTTTTCTTAAAGCATTAGAAGATATATCTGGTATGGTTACATGTGCTTTAACAATTATAATGAAGAAAGCAATACAAGGGCTTGATACATAGGAGGTGTTCAAATATTAGAGTAAAATGAATGAATGAACACATTACTAAATATATTGTGAATTAAAATGTGTTTTAATATGGGAGCTTTGTTAGCTTATAAGTTACTTTAATATTTAAGAATTGTTTTTTTTCTTTTTACCATATTATCATAGCAGTGAGATAAGTCAGTAGGGTGTTTGCTCATCAGGTTTATATAAGAGCTGTATTTGACTTGTGGGAGTTTTCTAAGTACTATATCGTGTGTGTGTGTGTGTGTATGTGTGTGTGTGTGTGTGTGTGTGTGTGTTTTAAAGTATAAGCTTTTTATAAAGCCAGTACCAACTGTCTTCTTCTGACCATTAAAAATTATGCCATAACAGTTAAGTATATTTTCATGATTTTACTTAGTACTCTTGACCATTCAGGATGACAAATATACATTATTTCTCTAGAGTGAGGATGCTGCATGGAGCCATTAATCCCTCCAGCCTCATTCACATTTTCTCCAAGGGAGTCTATCTCCATACAAGTTCAGTCCATCATCCAGGGTGGCATGCAATCTCATTCTTGCGTCTCCTGTCAGTAAAATCACTTAGATGAGAAACAAGCTGTTTGGGGGCACGTAGTTTATCTTGTATTGTGAAGAAAAGAGTTAGAGGGGAAAGGAAGACAAAAAGAGATGTGACATGAATTGAGCTTCCCGTCTAGAAATTTTACATATCTGACCTCACTTAAGAGTCAAAGCAACCTTGTAAAATGTCCTTCCCTTACAGAAAAGGACCTGGAGACTTTCTGTGTTAAGTGACTCTACCAAGGCAAGACACAGAACTAAGATAAAAACACAAGTTCACTTGACTCCAGAATATTCCTCTGTCTATTATACTATATTGCAAATTCTATTCACCATCTTATGTCTTAGGGTCAGAGCCCACTGGAATGTAAGCTCTTCAAAGAAAGTAATATGAATTTTCTTTTATCTTGCACCCATAGCATCTAACTTTGTACCTAACATCATGTAGTATCTCTGAAATTCAGGGAGGTCTTGAACTTTCTGTCTCAACTTCCAGAGTATGTACGATCATAGGCCTGTTGCACCAGATCAGCTTAACATATAGTTCTCTCTCTCTCTCTCTCTCTCTCTCTCTCTCTGATTCTGTCTCTACCTATCTATATATGTAACAATAATAACTAAAAAAGAAGGGGCTGGAGAGATGGCTCAGTGGTTGAGAGCTTGTTGCTCTTGCAGAGGACCTAGCTTCAGTTCCCAGCACGCACATGGTGGCTCACAGCCATCTGTAACTCCAGTTCCAGGAGATCTGACTCCCTCGTCTGGCTTCTGCAGGTACCAGGCATACATATGTACACAGACATACATGCAGACAAAATATCCATACACATAAAATAAAAATTAAGAAATCTAAACCAATAAATAAACTAATCAAAGAAGAAGTAAAAAATTTAGGAGTAAAAGGGGGACACAGGAGGAGATGGCAGAGGAGGAGGGAGATAGGAATGGTATACAAAGTTCTCAAAAAAGATATAAAATAAACAAAAACAAAGAAAAATATAAATGTTGAGGGCATAAAGGACTGAACAAAGAAAGAAAGACACACAGAGCCAATGGTTCTCATCTCTTCCTGATGCTGTGACCCTTTAGTACAGTTCCTCATGTTGTGCTGACCTTCAACCATAAATTCCGTTGCTACTTCATAACTGTAATTTTGCTACTGTTACGAATCACGATGTAAATAGCTGATGTGTGACCCTCGTGGGGATTGTGACCCACAGGTTGAGAACCACTGCTCTAGGGAGATTAGGCCACCTTCCATAAGCTAAGCAACTAGTCTGTGGAAAGGCTCAGGAGGCCATGTCTAGTCTCTTCTATACTTTCTTTCCTCTTTACTATGCTTACAAAGCTTATACATCCTGAAAAGCATGTTGTAGGCTCCTCAGCATTCCACACTGTTGACTTCACCCTATAATTCCAAGCTGATCCTCTTTGTGCAGTGCAGTGGAGATTAAGAACCATTAGCCTGCTAGAACAAAACTCTCTGAGGACAGGGCCACTTGTCTATTTTGTTCAACTCAACATGCCTGGCACTTAAGATGTTCAATAAATATTTGTGGAATAAATGAATATATTCTTTTTGGGGTCAGTA